>PVLD010021360.1:0-31629 GCA_004027595.1 Dinomys branickii | reverse complement strand
TGGGGTGGACTAGGGATGTAGCTCAGCATGAAGGCTCTGGGTTTAATTCCCAGAAGCAGAAAGAAGACGAAAAGGAGGAAGAGGAAAAGGCGGAGGGGAGGAAGAGAAGAACCCGCCCATGTGGGTTCTTTTGCATGTGCAGATGAAAACTGTGTTGTAGAAGGAAATCTAAACAGAGAGTATTTTATTTAGAGGCAACCAATATAAGCTTGATTTTAGATATAATAAGGCATTTTGCCGTGGAAGAATCTTCCTATTTTTCACCATATAGTGGTAAAGTCAAGTCTGGAGTTGAAGAGTCATCAACGTAGGGGTAGGAGCAGCAGCAGGGACGCAGAAAGACAAAGAGAAGGGCGCGGCGCCGCCGAGAGCCACCTCAGGAAGCCCCTTCAGGGCCGGGCGGCTGGCGCTGACACGGGCCCAACAGGCTGCCCGCCGGAGAGGCGGCGCGGGGCCGCCGAGAGCCACCTCAGGAAGCCCCTTCAGGGCCGGGCGGCTGGCGCTGACACGGGCCCAACAGGCTGCCCGCCGGAGAGGCGGCGCGGGGCCGCCACACCCGCGAGGCTGGAGGCTGCGAGCCCTCTGAGGGCGCGCTCAGACTCGGGGCCCACAGGGCCGGCCTGGGCAGGGTAAGGTGCCCGCGCTAGACTTGTTCTACATCTATATAAGTAAGTGGAATGGGAACTGAGTGCTGATAAAAAGACATTTTCAGAGCTTTTGGGTCAAATATGTGCAAAGAATTTTGGCGTAGCAGCCAGGAGCACAAGCCTGCCTGTGGGAGTCTGAATTCTACTCCAACCCTTCCTGAGCTGTGGGACCTCAGGAAACTTGTTGTTTTTCTGTTGCTGTCCTTTTTGTTTTATGCTGAGGACTCCAGGAAGTTGTGATAAAATAATACAAAGAGATACAACCAGATAATCTGACTCTCCCAAAAGTACTATCTATAAAGTGTAGAATGGAGACTGACCTTGAATAACAGTCAAGACACAAAACACTTCATCACAAGGATCCATGCTGACTTTTTATAGCCACAGCTACTTCTCTCCTACCCGCTTTAACCCAAGACAACCAATCTGTTTTTATTTCTACAGCTTTGTCACTTTAAGGATGTTAACTAAATGGAATCATATAGTATGTGACCTTTTAAACTGCCTCTTTCGCACTCAGCATGGTTCTACAGAGTCTGCTCTACATGTTAGTAGTCTACTCCTTTGTATTTCTGAGTAGCATTTCTCTGGGAGAGTTTCTTAACCTCTGCAAGCTTTACTTTTCTCATCTATAAAGTGACAGGGATTTTGAAGATTAGGCAAGTTCATACATGTTAAATAAGCGTTTAGAAGTGCCTGGGCAATACTAAGAACAATAACAAAAATACTATTATAATTATTTAGTTCTCATAAATGTAATAATTTTATGCCAGGTGTGGTGACGGGCACCTCTAAGTTTAGCACTCAGGAGGCTGAGGCAGGATTACTTCAAGTTCGAGGCCAGCCTGGACTACAGTGACACACTGTCACAAAAAAACCCAGAAAACAAAACCCAAAATAATCCCAGTTTTACTAAATTTAATAAACTTTATCGAATGACTATGGCACAGTGCTAGGAGCCAAGAAACTCATATATATGTTCCCCCTGTTTTTCAGCAGAGTGGATATCAAGTTGAGTGTAACAGGAGCATCAGAGAAATGGTAAGCGATGGTAAGTAACACTTTATACAGGTACAGTATCCCCGAACTCCAGTTCACCCTCACCACTTCAGGTCCCAGACAGGCAGGCAGTAACGTGATGAGGTGCAAACTCACAGACTGTCTAACAGGCTTGTAATGAGTACAGACAGGAATTCAGTATTTACTGAGAAACTAAAGACAGTAAACTATGTGCTTTTTATTATTTAATGTTCATAATATTCTTGGTGTGCTTCAAAACTTTTAGACACAAATTACTGGAATTTAATGGCGTGCAATGTAAGACAATTGCGGTGTTGTAATGCAATGCACCCTAAGCAGGCCCTTCCTACTCTACTAGACATAGTCAGAGACACACTGAATGTAAGCCAACCATCACTGAAATCGTAATTCTCTAGTAAAAGCTCTGACTTTGCTAAGATTCTCAACCAACAGAAGAGGGGGTGCAGCTCAATGGTGATACACACACTGGGTGTGTGAGAGCATGGGTTCAATACTCAGCACAACCAGAATCAAGAGTGAGACAACTACCAGCTCAAATACAGAACTTTCTAGTTTGTTATTTTTAAAAAGTAATTTTTAAGGTGGTCAAAAGCCAGAATTAACACTTTATTAAAAAGCCGAATTGTTGCCCAATATAGTCACAGCTATTGGGGAGGCTGAGGCTAGAAGATCCTGAGTTTGAGGTCAGCCTGTGCAATATACACAGACTGTTTCAAGAAGGGGTAAGAAAAAAGAGAAGCCAATTGTTATGGCACATCCACAGTAAGAAGATGAGAAATAGAACTGAAAACAGCTTAGCAGTGAAAATCTCTCAAAAGGATGTACTTGTACCATTCTTTCTCAGAATCTGGGGAATCGCTGTTAGGTGTGGTTAATACTCCTGCACTGTATATTGGTTCTTGTTACTAGTATTCATTTGCAAAATCTCCCAAGTTACGTAGCACAGCAAAATGCTAATTTCACACGATGTTGGTTTAGTCTATGAGACATGAGAAGCTGAAAATGATACAAAAGAATGAAATGATTCACAAAAGTTAACATGGCAAGCCATCTCCTTCCTTCCATTCTGAATTTAACAACTGCATTCCAGAAAGACTGCTGTACAGATAGGACCTTGAGTAACATTTTCAAGCAGTACCTGACTGGAAATTTACTAGGATCATCAAGGCACTGACAGAGTTCACATCTTCTGGGTACAATATGCACTACATTGTTGAAGTTCATTTGGCTTCCCTTTTGGGCGCCACCTATAGTAACCTTCCACAAAAATTCCAGCCAAACTAAAAGAAAAGAAAGAGTTTGACTTTTACAGTAGGCTTGCTTCTTGCATTAGTACTTTGTATTAAAGAAATGGAATTTTGCCTGTGTTAAATCACGGGAATGAAGTCCCACAGATGTTACACTTCTCCTTCTCTCTTTCCGCCTCCCTCTCTTTCACCCGCCTCCTCCCCCTGTCCCTTCTGGTGAGATGGCTCTTACTCTCTTGCCCAGGCTGACCTCAAACTTGTGAGATTAAGAATTCTTTCGATTCAGCCTCTGTCGTGGCAGGGACTATTATGTGTGCCACTGTATCTGGCAGGAAGAACATATATTCTATGTAGCATCTGTCTTTAGTATCTAGGGTATCTAAGGAAGTGAAGCCTTCAGCCTGACGGTGCCTGGGAAATTATAACGATGGAGACAGCAGCAACTAATGTAACAGTGAGCACTACTCACCGGCGTAAAAAAAGACAGTACAAATAATAGCCTGACCACAGAAATGAAACTTAGGATCAGAATTTACTCATTTAAAGCAAGGTCCTGAAGAAGGTACAACTGGGCAGCCTGGAAAGGGAAAACCGCCGGTTTGTTTGCTGTGAGCAGACTACTGAGGACAACACTGCCCCGGGTCTGATGCAGGAGCCGGGAAGTGCAACACAAGCTCTACTCTCACAGGGTGTACACCGACTAGAGGGACACACACGCAGAGTCAGGGCACAGACGGCTGAATGGAGGAAGAGCAGAGGCTGAAGCCGGCACCGTGCTTTGTGGCACTGCTATTGCTGGGCAGGTGACGCTGGCGAGGGAGGAGCTGGTGAGGAGGAGCAGACAGCTGGGCGCACGGTAGAGAGCGAGGTGGCTGGGGGCAGGCCAGGGCTGCCTGGGCACAGCGGTGGGTGTGTGCGTGCAGGCAGTGTGCCGAAGCTCAGAGACTCGCAGTGCTTCAAAGGTGAGAGGATGCGAAATGACACAGTGAAATAGAGAGCTTCAGTTTTTCTGTTTTTTGCATAAATTGTGCAAAGCACTCTGAGCTGCCTAAGGTTAGGGGCCATGGATGCAGAAGAAATCACTACCGGTTTGCTGTGGGTGGAGGTACACACCTGTCTTCCCAGCTGCATGAGTTTAATTCCATGCAAATCTACACATCATAGCAACATTCTATACCAAATATTTCAGGTTTCTAGGATCTGTTTTTGAATGCTGTGAAATTGTGCATATCTGCTTCTCTCCACATATACTTACAAACAAATGAAAAGTAAGCCGTAGAAAAACTCAGTGTACTCTTGAAATGTCTTTTAAATATGTTATTTAACAAATATCCTAAAGGATCAGTGCAAATCATTTATGTATTTTACTTGGAATCATAAGCATAAATACTTTTCAGTTACTGCCATGGGAAATAAACCCTAAATCTGATACACCTTCTTATGGAAAACAATTAAAAGGTGGTTAGAAAATTCAAAACCAAAACAGAAAAAGCAAGCAAGGCTGAAGGGTGTTGGTGTGGCACGCACCTTCTGCATCATCGCGCATTTGCTCCACCAAATCTGTCAAATCCTCCCAAGAGTCTTTGCAAACGGCAAAAAGAAAGGAAAAGAAAGAAAACGTCATGCAAGCCAAAAAAGAAAGGTGCTGTTAAAAATATGATTTCCAAAAGGACAACTGAAAGGGAGTTGCCTAGGACTCCTGTGTTAACACAGGTTAGCTGCAAACACAACCCACCCACAAGCAGAGGCCAACTAGGGCTACTGTTTCACTGCTAGGATTTTTCAAAATTTCCAATAAAAAGAAACAAAGATGCCTGTCCCATAAAAAGTAACAGAGGTCTCTTTTTCTATTGAAACCAAATTTGACTGTTTGTATTCTAAGCATACACAATGTTAAGGTCATTAAAGTGATCAATAAGTTCGATATTTTTTAACCCAGGACACATACTATGATAAAATAGCAACAAAAAACACTACATTATTTTTCCAAGTCTTCCCCACTGCCCCTCCCCTACACAAAAATAAAAAATACCGCTTTAAAGAAACACAAAAACACAAAATAAACCACTTAAAATTCAATAAAGCCAGACTTTTTTTCAGCACATAGAACTAGAAGGATCTGACTAAGGCAGCACACTATAATTAAACACATTAATATTAACAGGAAATAAATAAATGTTTAAATAGGATACAGACTATAAACATCCTTAAGTAAATTCCTGCCATGTTGTATCACTAAAACTATCCAGGCATATCCATGAAAATGCTTTTAGTTTCTGAGATTTTAAAAAAATTTGGAATTGTAGATATTTAAAGCACTTATAAAGTGTCTCACATGCAACAAGCACACTCTAAAGGTTGGCTACTATGTTTTTAAAGTAAAGTGGTGAGTTAATTTTTTAAAAAATTTATTAAAGGGTTATATATAATTCATATATATATATATAACCCCTTAACAACAGAATATGCAGCTTATCCATGTTCTGGTGGGCCACAGACACAGAATGTATTAGTTTAACCATCTGCTTTAGCTGCTCTACAGACTACTTATATCACTTGGCAAGCCAGGAGGATGAATATCCTGTCTTTTTTATTTTAAGATAGAAATTACAGTTGTCATCTCATAAAGAAAAAGCTGACTTTACTAAAACAATATAAAGTATCAAAGTCCTTCACAGTGGATGTGGCAGTGTACACCAGTAATCTAGTCCCACTTGGACAATGTAGAACCTTGTCTCAAAATGAAAAAAGAAACACAAAAAGGGCAGGAGACATAGCTCAGTGGTAGAGCACCCCTGGGTTCAATCCCCAGTACCGGTAAAACCAACCAACAAACCATCCACCAACTCTGCTAAGACTTGAGAAGCTTTAGGAAGTGAATTTCTAGGTAGGAAGTATGGTGGATACCAGAGGTCTCCTGACTTTCTCTTTGGCATGTTCCATTTAGAGCACTTTCCTGTTTCTACTGGACACATATTCTGTTTTAAAAAGTTTCGAGTGTCTGAATAAAATAATCAATTTAAGAGACTTTCTTTTCCCAGAAAGGTAAAAGGGCTGCCTTTCCTTTTATAGTTCTTTCTTTAGTTTGGCATCTTAGGGTTTTATTGTAATGAAGGTTGGATACCAGGGCTGTAGGTATAGCTAACAGTGGCAGAGTGCATTCCTAGCACGTGCAACGCCTGCGTTTAAACGCTCAGTAACCCCCAACCCCAAAAAGAATAGGTACCATGTCATTCTTACATAATCCCAAAGATGGTTTTCATAAAGTATTTTTTAAAAACTGTACCCTTAAGTGGGCATGGTGGCACATATCTGTAATCCTAGCACTCTGGGAAGCTGAGGCAAGAGGACTACAAATTCAAGTCCAGCCTGGGCAATTAAGTGAGAACCTGTCTCAAAATGAAAATAAAGGTCTGGGGGCTGGGGATATAGCTCAGTGGAATAAGTGCTTGCCTGGCAAGCACAAGGTCCTGAGTTCGATCCCTGGTACTGCAAAAAAAGAAAATAAAGGTCTGTGTTTTTACTGTAAGTTTTGGACATTCTGGAATTCTTTATTTGCACTGCTTTATATTATTCCCTTTTGTGACAATGAAAGAGTGGCAGTCAGTCTCATAAACAGTAACAGAATAAGAGCCAGTCTAATCTGTACAATGTTTAGAAAAAAGGCTACAGATGCCACTCAGCCTCAAGGCCTGCTCAGCCTCAAGGCCTTCGGTTCAGTCTTCAGTCCTAAAAGAACAATTGTGCCTTTGGAAGATGCTCTAATTATTAAAAAAACAGTAACAACATTGAATATACTAGTCAGCGAAGGGGAGGGCAGTAATAGGCAACTTGGGTTTCTTTCCTAGCACTTCTCATTGTTCCAAAGATAATATTTTTTACCTTACCATGTTTTGTCTGGTCTGTAGAATTATACTATGTTAATTTGTATCATAATGCACATTCCCAAATTACAGAGAGGACCAACCTGAAAGGCCACTGACACAGAAGACAGGTCAGGACCAGAATTTTGCTGTACAGTATTCAAAGTTGTGTAAACCAGAACTGTGCCAGATGTATACTGCAGGTATAAAGCACACAGCAGATGACCATTTTTAAAGTTACCTTGGTTAAACAGCCTGAGCTCTTGTTGAAAACACTGACTCACGGAGACATAGGTATGTTCCTTGGCACTGGAGTGAGGCACTGTGACCACTGCTCTAAACACACGGGTTGACGGTGTGCTTCACAGACAAAGACTTTCAGTCAAGGTATTAAGAGAGTAGGCTAGAACTGTACAACAGTCCTGACTATCCATCTGTTTCAGGTCTAAGACGGATAAACCAGCAAACAAATTACACAGTTACATATGTGTAATCACAGTTACATATGTGTAATTGGGGAGTGCTGCTAAACTATTTGCTCTGAAGGCACATGGTAACTCAGCAGGGTCTGGTGGAAGAGTGCAGGCTTTGACAGTGATTAATTTAGGTGTGGCGGTACAATCTTTCTTCCTCTTGATTACAGCTGTTCACTAGCTGTCTTTCTAGAGTCAACCCTTTCTACAGTCAAATTTTCCAAGACCTGGGAGTTATTATCTCCTCAAGGCAACAGGCCTTGGATTTACAGTGTTAATATTCAGAAGTTTATTCAGTTTCTAAGGCAACAACTTCCTGAAGTCTCACATACTGACATCACAAAGAACTCCTCAAATGACTTATGAAAATAAGAACTAACAAATTTAAGCAGTTAACACATCAGACACTCAAGTGTCGACTTTGGTCTGAAAGAAACCAAAGTGTGCTGCATGTTTTAGTTTGTCTACAGACTGGATTCTAATATTTGCCAGAATAATTCAAAGAAAATAACTGAATGGGATTTTAAAAAATAAGCTAAATATTAAGCACAGGGAAAAAATAAGACAAATTAGGTAGATCAAATGCTAAGTTTAACAGCTGAGGTAACTTTAAATGAAAAATAATACAGTTAGCTTGGTAATATAACTAAATATTAACAAAGGAATTGTTAAAATTAAGTTTCATTAATGCTAAGAAGTCCTGTTCTGATAAACCAGTAATTTAGCTCAAGGTCTCTATCATTTCTCCATAGCATCTAAAACAAAAATAGCGGCAAAGAATGGCAAATGGTCCTGGGAAAGGTAAATCACCAGGAGTCACAGAGAAAACAGCTCTGGGGAGACACCTGGACACCGATACCCCATGAAAAGGGGTGTGGAATGGGACAGAGGGGTCTGGGGCTGGGCACTAAAAGCCCAGGGCGGGCAGGCTAGGAGGGAGGGTAAAGGAAGCAGGAAGGGTAACGGGAGGCTGCAGCCTGCAGGGCTGGGCATCTAGGGCGTCTCCAAGGAAACACAGCACTCTATAGTCACCGAAGTTTACACCCCTAGAGGAAGAAGGTCTGGCTGCTGTTGTAGAAAGGCAGACATTTCCCATGGCATATGTTACATAAACTCAGTTTCTTCTCTTAGGGCCCTCTCATTGGTCTTTAAAAAAAAAAAAACCTCAGATAAATATTATCAATATAGCATACAGATTGCTGGATGGTCTTAAAAACCACAACTATCATTTGGAAAGTTCCAATTCTAATGCAGCGTAGAAAATCCAACCAATTGTAGCAGAGTGAGAGTTCCTGAAACCATGCTTTTCTCTCTGTCTGTCTCTCTCTTTCTCTTGTCTCTCCCTCCCTCCTTCCTTTTCTTTAAGACAGGGTCTCCCTACGTAGTCCAGGCTGACCTTGAACTCCCAGCACTCCTCCTGCCTCAGCCTCCCGAATGCTGAGTTTATAGGTATGTGCCACACCTGGCTCCACACTGCTAAATTTTTTAAAAAATATTTAACTCATGTTGGCAATGTATACAAAAAATTAAGCCTTCTTATCTGACCTAGAAATTTTACTTCTAAGTTGAAATTAGAAAAAATGTTCACATTGTACATAGTAATGTACCAAAACTGGTAAGAAAATAAGGAAATGACCTAAATGTCTACAATACACCAACAGTTGAAGAAAAGTCAACCGAACATTAAAGTGGCAGGGATTTCTCTTCACTGATGTGGAAAGGTATTGCAAGAGGACAGAAGGTCATACAGCACAGCTGTGGTAGGATCTTCCATACATAAAACTGTGTTTCTGAGTGAACTTTGTGTTCGTACATTTACAAAGAATCTGGCTAATAAATTTTCACAGAATTTTAGGTGAGCTACATTATTTTATACTTTATATCTTTTCGTATTCTCTGGCTTTTACAATGCAATATTAGTCCTATGACTGGCAAAACAAAATTTTCATTAAAATAAATAAAATATTTTATTACTTCAAATATCCTATTATTTTCAACACAGATAGAACTTTTGAGAATATTTAATTATGATAAAAATAATTATATAGGAGCCATTTGGAAACAAATCTGTTTTGCTGTCCCTCTATACAAGTGTTCTAAGCTCAGCAAATTCTCCCACTTGTTCCCTGGAGTCTGACCCTGAACCACACATGGTGATATTCCCAGCTGCAGGGGTATATACCCACCTGTACCCCTTACTATTTGAAAGCCTGAGGTAGGAGGATTCCATATTTGAGGCCAGAATGGACCACTTAATGAGCCTATGTCTCAAAATTAAAAAATAAAAAGAGGGTTGGGAATATACTTAGTGGTACAGTACCTGCCTACCTCATATAAAGTCCTGGGCTTCATACATAGTACCAAAAAAGCAAAACAAACAAAAAAAACAGTAAGAGTTGTCTTATTTTTCTAGTAATTGAAGGGAAAACAGATCTTACTGAGTACTATTTGAAAGAACTATTAAATTAATATATAAATATGTGTAATTGAACTACAGAAGTAAATCCATATGTAGAATGAACTTACTGTTAAAATAGTTCAGACTTTTATTGTTTTGTCTTTTTGAGACAGGGTTTTGCCATGCAGTTCAGGCTGGCCTTAAGCTCATTTTGTAGCCCAGGCTGGTCTCGAACTCGCAAAGATCCTCCTGCCTCAGCATCCCAAGTGCTGGGATTACAGACGTGCACCACTAGTTCAGACTTTTAATGTTAAAAAATTAACATTCTGCATAATAAGAGAAGAAATACACTCCTAATATTTTATCCAAGTAGAGCATGTGGTCTTACTAATATTTCTTATAAGAAAGGTGAAACTTTATTGGAAAGAAAATTTGGAAAAGGGCTAGAAATACACACTGAAGATCTTCTAGTTATGTCAAATGCTTGTCCTCCCTCCAACCTCTGGCTCTAGTTTCTGTCCAGACACCTCCTGTACCATGTTTAGGTCTTGGCTTCAAACACGAGTTCAGGTGGACGTTTCCCCACAGCCCCTCCACACGCACACTGATGTCCTTTTCCTTTTAGGCCCACTAGCTTACCTCTCACAGAAACCACTGTACCAGAGTGACTGCCACTTTAACTTTCTGAAACTCTCTGCCTCCACTCCATACTTGACAATGTCAGAAAACATGCAGGGCTGAGCTGGTTCACCGTAACCCTACTAACAACCAGAGAGTTAAGTGCAAAGTGTGATAATAAATGATGAATAAAGTGCAGAGTCTGATCGTATAATGACGAACACTGTATTTTCTAAAGGACTACTTTTTTTAGAGAGCTCAATGGATAACAGGGCTTTTTGTGCCAGAAAAAAAATCATAAGTAGAAAATTTTATACATAATTCTTACAATCATAGATACCAGGTGTTATGGCTTGTGCCTCAATGTTCCCCCAAAGCCTCATGTGGTCAGAGGTGGAACTTTCTGGAGGTGGCTGGATCTAGAGTATGTGATGCTGGAATAAAGGATGCAACACTGGGACTGATTCACAGTTTGATGCTAGGATTAAGGGTGTCCACCCTACATGTGAGTGCTATCTAGACCTAGGGTTGTAGCTGAATAGAATATAATGGAAAGAAAGGGCTAGTGGGATCACACTGCTTGTTTCTTGTTTCTTTGCTACTTCACTGCATGCTGCCTTCTGTCTGCCATGAACTGTTTCTCCTCTGCCACACCACCCTGCCTTGGAGCCAGCTGATTACAGACTGAAACATCTACAAACTGTGAGCTACAATAAGCCTTTCCTCCTTTAACTTTGAGTATTGAGTATTTTGTCTCACTAGTGAGAAAACTAAGACAATGGCCCCTTTGTCCAAATGCTATCTGGCTTTGAATTTCATGTCTCACTTACTAAGAAAACAGAATTATCCTGTGGTAACACGGTTTACAGCAGCCTCTGACACTACTGTTCCTTTGCCTCACTGAGACTGTGAATGTGTGGAGTACAACAGCTGTTTATCTCTTAGCTCTCAGGATGGGACTCTGCACTAAAGTTTGCCCCATGTGTGTTTCTGGGCAGCTCATAGGGCCACGCACAGTCCTTGCAAGTGGGGCACTCCCATAACTACACTCTGGGAGTTCATGTGTGCTTCTCTTCAAAGATAACAGTACAGATGCCAGGTGTAGACATGGGCACCAAAGCAAAGGCAACTTCAGGAAAAGGTGCTCTGCACTAACCCTGTGTAGGGTCTGCCAACACTCGCTGTCATCCACAAGAACCCTGAAGGGGGACCTAGGCAACCGCTCTTTTCCCAGCGTGTATATCCAATGTATAATTTTCTTATAGCATGTTTCTTATCATCTGTGTTTGAGAAGGAAGTTTTCTAACTTGAAGTTCATAGTGGCCTTGGTGGAGCTAGGGATATAGCTCAGTGGCACAGCGCCTGCTTGGTAAGCATGAAGTTATGAGTTCAATTTTGAGCACACACACAAAAAAAGAATAGAGTGGCCTTGGTAACCAAATGGTGTATTTTACTGTATGAAGCTGATGATCTGTGCCTCATCTCTTGATGTCAGAGCACCCATCCCTCAAGGTTAATAAAGAAACATGTATTTCTTGGTGACTGAGTTTTATTTTTAACCAATTATTTTCTTGTTCATAGAGGTCCAAGAAAGGGTGATGCTAAAATTTAACTTTAAGCTGCTAATGTTCACCCTTAGTCTGGTAAGCAACACAGTTTAGAATGCTCCAGATCAGATATAAAAATAGAAACAGAAGTTAAATGGTAATATATTAAGGTCAAGGTTTAAGCTTTTCTAGCTCCAACTATGCTTCCTAACCACCAGTATGAGAACTGCTGCTTGTAGGATTCTTTAAATTATCTCATTTAACACTCCTAACAGTGACCCTAATAATCACCAAATGAGAAAAGAGCAGAACTCAGACAAGGGGTGATTTTGCAACTTGCACAAGGCCATGTGGTACAGAGGGGTGAAGCAAGGAGCTGAATACAGATCCAATATGAAATTTACGCTTTTTAAACCAGCACCCTCTTCATGCTCTCTAAATGAATGAACATCACAGCCAAAAGCACCAACACTGAGTCAGATTCTTCATGGCCACAACCTGCTTCATATACATCTATTTTGGGAGTAACGAAGAACTGCACAATCTAACTTTTGTCCACCCTCCCTTTGTTTGTGAAGGGCCTCACTCATGCCAGTCAAGTAGAGACCGACATCTCTACCCGCTAATAGCCACTCAGTCTAAACAGAATCACTAGGTACCTAGTATATATTCTTCATGATGATCATTTTGGACTTTGTGACAAAATTGTGTTTGGAAACTTTTTTTTGGGGGGGGGGATTGAACTCAGGACCCTGCGCTTGCTAGGCAGGCGCTTATTCTACTGAGCTATATCCCCAGCCCTGTTTGGAAACTTTTAATTCTCCATAAAGAATATTCTTTTAGGGTTACAAAAAAGTCTTGTAAAAATCCAATGTAAGTTGTGGGTATAGTGTGCACATGCACACAGAAATCCAACTTAGACCCAGTTTTTTTGGGGGGGTATCTATTAGGTTTTTATGAGACAGGGTCTTACTCTATAGTTCAGGCTGGCCTTGAATTCCCAGCAATCCTTAGGCCTCAGCCCCCTGAGTGCTAGACTTATAGGCATGTGCTACCGTGTGCTGTCAATAATTCTTTTCTTGTGTGTTTATTAAAATGCATCTGCGGGCTGGGGATATAGCTCAGTGGAATAAGTGCCTGCCTAGCAAGCGCAGGGTCCTGAGTTCGACCCCCAGTACTGCAAAAAAAAAAAAAAAAATGCATCTGCTGGGCATGGTGCCAGACATCTGTAATCTCAGCACTTGGGGAGGCTGAGGCAGGATTGCTGTTAGTTTGAGGCGGGTCTGGACTACATAGTGAGATCCTGTCTCAAAACTGGCCCCCACAAAAAAGATTCTCTTTAAGATATCAAAAGATTTTTCATTATACAATTAGATAGCCTTATTATAGGACAGTGATGGCAAAATTTTTAGACACTGAGTACTCAAACTGTAATCTAAAATCCTCTTATTTATTGCAGAGCACCAACACTGCAATTAAACCTGAATACTGAGGTGCTAGTTTAGAAAAAAACTCATACTTAACATCTTTTGTCTTAAGACAAATATAATAACATGCATGCCATGGGTGTGCCACCACTGTTATAGGGTAAGCTTATTATAAACTCAGTTTTTAAACATTTGATAACAGGAAGGGGATGCTACACCTAGCTCATTCTTCATGTATGTGTGACAGTACACACACATTTACTAGGAGATTCTGGGAAAAGTCTTTATTACTTTCCTGATTCTGGGTTATACTTGTCTTGAATATACTACTGTAAGTAATCTAGATGCAGATGAGCATCTTAGTAATGGTACAATTTCTGATACTACTATAATACTGGTTAAAAGATCTAGCAGGGGTTGTGTTTCCACTCCTGAGAAAAACCAAGGGTACACAGACTCTAAATCTTCCAAAATGTTTTAGAAGTTCCTTTACTTTCAAATTCGCTATACTTACAAAAACTTAAAAAAGTCCAAGGAAGCCTCAGGAAGCCACCCCAGTGGTGCAGTCCCGCCCCCAGGCGGTGAGGCTCCACCTGTCCTTGAACTCACTATTTAGCCCAGACGCCTTGACTTCCTGTTGCCTTGCGTCTCAAGCACTGCAACAACCGGCACCATAACTAGCTTTGGTATGTGTTTTAATAAGAAAAAATAAAATTATTTTAATAGAAACCTGCCATCTCCTCTGGTGCTATCAGATCCAAAGGAAAGTGGGCCACCCTTCAAGTGCCTGAGTGTTCCTCCCTTTCTGTCTCACTCTCCTTCCCCTCCCGGCCCCAACCTCCAAGAGAGGGTGTCCAACTCCTTCAGGAAATCGCATGTAAATAGGTATTCACCTTGGAGAGCTGAGCCTGAATTATGCTCGTGTGGGTGTGCGCAGAAGGCTCTAGTCTATTAGCATCAGAACCTAAAAACTTTCTTTTTGAGTTCCCTACTGGTGAGGGGGACTCAGGACCTGAAGCCAAAAGCCTGGCCCCTTCACCTTCTAGCGCCCCGCCACTCGTCCCTCACACCCATTCCACTTTCTTGCAACTATTCCTGCCCTGGCACGGCCTGCTCAGCGCGTTAGTTTGGGATGGTCCTCTGTCAGCATGACCGGGGTACCTGTCATGGTAAGGGTCCCTGGGATATATTTCTGATCTGTCTGCTGCAGCTGGAGCAATCGTTTCACGCCAAGTCTCACCGGATGTCACCTGGACCTGAAGCCCCAAGGGCTCCTCACTCAGCCCCTGCTCACCTCTGGTCTCACAATCTGCGGTGCAGCCTCACGTGTGCTCCTTGCCTCCCTGCCTGCTGCTCCCGCGGTGCCCCAACTGCCTGCCACATGCCCATCCGCCAATTCCCCTCATGTGTCAGGTGCACAGCTCTCCTCCACAGGCTCCGCCTGTCCTGGTCTATCCCCAGCTCTCATCCGTATGGGAAATCTACCTGCAGCCAAAGCTGTTTCAGGCTTGCTCCATCTTAAAAAAGAGAATGTATACAAAGGAGAGAATTATCACCTCACAGATGACAGATGGCACTGAGAGAGGCAAGTATGTGGCTCACACCCACGCAAGGCTGGGGCCAGAAAAGCCAGACCAGTCTGCGCCGTGAACCACAGGGACCACAGGGACCATGGAGTGCTGCGTCACACAGCACAGCTCTGAACTGCAGACCTCTGTGCTGGGCTTCCTCCCTCGAGAGGGGCAGTCAGGGACCGCACACGGGATCTGAGTGGGGGCGTCTTTCCACCTGGGATCCAGCCAGCAAGCAGTCTTGAGCCCCTGTGGTTCAGCACCAGGAGTTCAGCTTGCTCAGGAAAGTAAGCCTGACACAGTCACTGCCCACTGCATAGATACTCAGCCTCACTCAAAGCCTCCACTGTCACCATGAGGATGACACCAAAGGGGCAAACAGGCCTTTACCAGTGAGGACTTCTTCCTTTTAGAGATAGGCTGCTTCTCCTACATCTCAGAGGCTACCCGTCCTCTTAGCTCAGAAAATGCACAGAAAAGTAACACTGTGTCAAAAACAGCCCTCAGTGTTGGTCCCAAAGGACCTGGGCAGAAGGTGGAAGAAGCCAAGAACAGCAAAGGAGGTGTGAGCCTGCAGGGAATCTCCTCATCTTTTGTCTTACTGTATTTCTCTCCCCTCTTCCTCATGCAAAAGCCCCTGTACTTCTGAATGTGGTGAATGGAGATCCGAGGCAACAGAATAAAGCTTTTTCCTTTTCACCAGAATAAAAGGCTTACTGCTTTCCTTGGGTGGTGGCAAACAGTATCAAGCTGAGTGCAGTAAGATTAACATTAAGGCAGCCTGGCACGGTGGTGCAAGCCTATAATCTCAGCATTTGGGAGGCTGAAGCACGAGGATCGCTGCAAGGTGAGGTCGGCCTGGGCTACACAGTAAGACCCTGTCTCAAAAAGCCAACACCAAACAAAAAAATTACAGCAGTTTTTCTTGGGTCTAAGTGACTGTATAGACACTCAGTGAAGAAGGAAACACAACTTTCACAAAGCACCACTTGGTCTCCTAGGTCATTATACTCAGAAACACTTTCATGGCCCTCTGCTATCTTTCATTATTTTCACTTCTAGTCATTTAAAACGACTGGTTCTTTTTCTCAGTTTAAAGCAAAATCCCCAAATTCACTGCCAGTATTTCTCTATTTTCTTCCGTATCCTCTCTAGTTATTTAAAGTATTGGACTTGGGAAGTTCTTATTTGCCTAAATTCCTTAATCAAAGGATATGCCATTTATAGCTTAAGTTTGTAGCTTTCGTAATTCTCCACATTACTATGTTTATACCTGTGGCAACTAACATTTGTTAATAAAAAATTCAAGCAGCACTACCACGAATGTCTACAAGAACCAAAGAGGTCACTTCTGCCTACCCTAAGGACAAACATATTTTCAAAGTATTAGAATTGTTAAAGAATTGTTTTTGAGACACTGAGAAACTAGATTTTACAATTAAGGGAATATTTGATATTGCACAACTCTCAAAATAGATCTTTTTTCCAAACAAAATATACAAAATAAGCAAAGCTTTTTATTATTTTTAATTTTTATTAAATTTTTTGGGGGTACTTGTAATGGAACTCAGGACCTTGCACTTGCCAGGCAGGTGCTAGGCCAGTGAGCTATGTCCCCAGTCCAAAGCTTTTTAAATTGGTAGCTTTTTCTTTTGGTCTGTTTGAGACAGGGTTTCACTATGCAGTTTGTGATCGTCCTGCTTCAGCCTCCCAAAGGGCTGAGATTACAGGCTTGAGCCATCATGTCCTCCCTGCAAATTGGTAGCCCTTTAAAAATATATTCTTCTTTCTTAAAGATTTTAAGGCTTTGGAGACTGTTCCAACAGTTGTATCATCGTATGAGATTTCAGCTGCTACCCTCTAACCTAGCTCACATTCTGAAACATGAAGAAGCTGTTCAACAGACAAGCCTATTACCCGAAAATGCACAATGGCTTCCAAACACGTAAACGCTGTGTGTGTTTTCTTTGATATTAACCCTCTTCTAAAATGTTCTCAAGGCTACCCTGAGTGGGAAAATAAAATCCTCACCACACATATAGGTGGAGTCTGAGTCATGATGAGACTGGAACCCCAGGGCAAGGGCCAGGAATCACTCTCCTAACTGTACTGATACGTGTGATTCACTTCACGGCCCTCTGGCAGATAAGCCTAATTGCCAGGCACGTGTTCATAAAGAATTCTTCCTTACAGGCAAGTATTTTCATGTTTATTATTTTAAGGGTAGAGAACAAATGTAAGGTGAGAAAAATCACTGTATTGAAAACAAAACCATTTGCAGCTTGGCATTAAGAGGATTATGAGCAGGAGGTAAAAACCCCTGTACAATATAGGGAAGGTTTTGGCAGAAAGTAAGACCACAAAGATTTCCAAGTCACTGACAGTGGAAGCTGCAAATGAGTCATGACAATTAGCACAAATAACTTATAAAGTCTCACAGAGCCAATGTATAGGGATTACCATATATTGATCACGTTTAACCATTTCAAGTATTAAAAATAATAAAATACTCATTTGATAATGCTGAATATAAAAGTGCTTTCTCATTTAATTTAACCCATATTAAAAGATAATATTAGATCAAGTATTATCTTGGTTAAAAAAAATACTTGACAGCTTATTTAACAATATAGCCTGATAAGACACCCCTCTAGTATTTCTACTGTATTTATCATATACAGTCCTATACTTAGTCATGTTGTCTTATTGTTAAGAAACACTACAATGTCTCTGATGTTTTAACATACCACATTAATAGCTGTTCATGATCCATAGGATCAGGTGTAATGTGACCTCAGACGTTCCCTTTGGAGGCTTAGAGACAAAGACCTCAAAATGGGCATAAGCTCCTTCTGAAAGGAGACCCCCACTGAGCCAGGTGGGTGGCTGGTATGCAGGGAGGTATGCCAGAGGTTTGGGGACTGCTAACGATTCACCCTGTACACTCTTCCTGTCTCTCCCCCACCCTCCCACCCCCAGGAAGGAGGGTGCTGGCGATACCTTCATGGGTCGGCTCTGGGTCTGGCGTGAGTGAGATGTCATCCAGCTCGCGCAGGCAGAGCCATTCCCCGTCCATGGACACTCGGAATTTGCAAAGGTAGATGGTCTCCATGGCAGCCTGTGTGATCTTGTCAGTGGTGGGGGTTGGCATGTCCGTCGGAGGCGTCAGAGCAGACATGATGACTCAGCTGGGACCACAACACACACACACACACACACTCACAATAAATAAGACCACACACACACACACACACACACACACACACACACACAAAACGTCCCCAATCCAAAGCTCTGAAACAAAGCTTTCAAGAAAAAGGGTGGGGAGGTTTAAAAACACCACAAGGAAAAACACCCTATAAAAGCAAGTGCTCCAGAGAGACAATTAATTCTACACTATCCTTCTTTACTGACAGTTCCTACCACGGAGAAAACAAGATGATGAAGGTCTTCTCCCAGCGTCCTCTCCCTATCTTCCCTTCCCTTTCTCTCAGTGGAGCTTCCAATCCTGCAGAGCCAATGCTGCCTTAGCTGGCTTAAAAAATTGGCCTCAGCATGAGTAAGTGAAAAAATCCTTTCTTTGTGCAGAAAAAAACACCAAAGGAAAAAAAATGAATGAAAAATAAACCTGTATTTTCAATTGAGCCTTAAAAAGATCCAAACTGCAGAAATCACTCCTGAATCTGCTCCGATGAGCTGGGATGCTGAGTTCCCACAGGATTGGTTGTGCGCAGTGAGCTGGGTGTTGACCAAAATGGCTGACTAATGAGCTGAACCGAGAGCCCAGGCCCATGTGACCAAGCTGCACGCAGGGCAGCCTCCCAGGATGCTTTCTAGATGCTGAGATGCGGGAGCAATTAGGCTACTCCCTCTCATCCTGCACAACCCACTTCCAGACCGTGCTAGTCAAACTGTGAGCAGACATAACGCGATGCACTGACCTCATCCATTCCCACTGTGGGGTTCAGGACTGTTCATTCACCACGGTAACAGTCAGCTGCGAGGATGGTGAGAGAGCCCATCAGATCAACTCACCAAGCACAGCACTTGCCTCTTTTGTCCTCATGCACATAGCTATTCAAGGTCTTTACCACACTAAAGGTGGTATCTTAAGAAAAGCTACAGTAGGGTACAATTAAAGCATCTTATTCGCAAGTGTTTATAATTTCCTTTTCCAAGGTAGAAAGATTTTTTTTAGACTGGGCAGAGTAAGAAAAAAAACGCTTTAAGTTTAAAAAGTAATATCATAGCCAGGTGTGGTGGTGCACGCCTGTAATCCCAGCACTCGGGAGGCTGAGGCAAGAGGATCCTTGCGAGGTTCAGGCCAGCCTGGGCTACAAAGGGAGCTCAAGGCCAGCATGAACTACATAGCGAAACCTTGTCTCAAAAAAGACCAAAAAAAAAGTAAGATGGTTCCTACATGTGATCTCATCCCTTTTTTTATACTGTTATAGTTACCAAGTTTCCGCAGTCAGAGTGAAATGTTTCTAAGAAGATAAAACATCCCCACATAGTGCCACACACCTGCAATCCCAGCACTCAGGAGGCTGAAGCAGGAGAATCACCATGAGTTTGAGGCCAATCTGAGCTACATTATCGAGTTGAATGACAGCCTGAACTAAGTAGTGAGATCCTGTCTCAAAAAAAGATAAAACCATGTTATATTCAAAAAAATCTTCCCATTCTAGAATGTCTGAAGAAACTATATATTTTTAAATCTATGCAGACGGGGGCATATGCGCACATATGCATGCATACATACATAGCCATAGTATCCAGCGAGGTGCTCACACTGCACCTTGCTGGCAGAAAAACTGGTACTTGCTGAGGTACATATATGACAAGAGGAATGCTAAGGATATTTTTTGGAAAACGTTTTATACAATTTAAAGAATTTTTTTTCCTATTTATGGGTTCCAGTTTTGCAAAGAAACATGTAACTTCAAAAAATATAACCTAAGGCTATTTATTCTATTTAGGGATTCTTATCAGAGGGGTCTCTTGATTTACTTCAAACTGGAAACTAGCCAGGCATGGTGGTACATGCCTGCAATCCCACCACTTGGGAGGCTGAGGGAGGAAAATTGCCTTGAATCTGAGGTTACCCTGGGCTACTGAGTTCAAGACCAGCTTGGGCTACATACCAACACCCTATCTCCAAAAAACCAAAAAGAAAACCACATACATATATCTATATAGATAGATAGATCGATCTGAAAACTAAAGGGAAAAAATTTCCTTGAATATTTCTAAAATTTCCTAACTGCTTCATTCTATTTTTCACTATTACAATGATGAACTAGCACAATGTAATAATACATAGACTAATAACATTTCAATCTAAATTAAAAATATTTTAAGAAAAAAATGCATTTTAGTGTTGGCATGGTGGTACACACCTGTAATCCCAGCACTTGGGAGGCTGAGGCAGGGGGATTGCTGTAAATTTGAGGCCAGCCTGGGCTACAAAGTGAGTTTAAGATCAGTCTGGACTACAAAGTGAGACCCTGTCTAAAAAAACAAATGCTTTTCATACACTTAAGCTACAGATGTCACAGATGAGCAACACAGTGCTGATAGCCCCTGATTCATGGTGGCTCAATGCATAGTTCTACAATGGTGCGAAAGTGACATGCATTTGGGTGAAACAGTATCTAAAATGTTGAATTCTGACCTTTTCCTGAGCTAACTTCATGCTGTCCAGTAACTCTGGAGGTGCTGCACACAAGGACAACAGAGCACAGCTGCTACTGTACAGTGTAGTACTGTTAAGCTATGCTTGGTGGGTTAGGTGTATTAAATGACTTTTTTGTGTGTGTTTGTGCGGTACTAGAGATTGAGCCCAGGACCTTCTTGCTGAGCTATATTCCAAGCCCCTTTTTTTTCCCTTATTTTGAAACAACAGCTCATTAAGTTGCTAAACCTCCCAGGCTAAGCTCAAATTTGTGATCCTCCTGCCTCAGTCTCCCAGAGGCCTGGGATTACAGGTGTGCCCTCCCACACCTGGTAGTTAAATGCAATGGGGGTGGTGGTGCTGGGGGCCAAATCACTGAACTATACCTCAAAGTGTGGTATATGACTGAATTATGCACTGAATGATACCTTCAACCTACGCTGTCTTTATCTAACATGACCTCACCCTAAGTCAGGAAGTGCACATTCTGCTCCCCTTGTTACTGTGGGCCTCACTAGGGCCTGTGGCCATGTCACTGCCCAGCATCTCAAGAGTCCAACACTATGTATCACCAGGCTGAAAAGGAAACTGAAGATTCAAGACAGTTTTTCCTTCATGTGTCACTTCCATACCATCTTAAGGTTGGAAAATCACAAGCCAGAGACTGTATACACATACTGGTGTATAATCAGGGAAAAATCAGTAAATTATCAAGGAAAATAAAATAATCTTAGTTTATTTATTTTGATCTCATTTTCTCCCAACACTATCCTACATGTGGACCCAGTGCCATTTGTTCATTCATTCATTCATTCATTTGGCAAATACCCAGTGGCAGATACTCCTGAGCGAGACAGGACACCGTTCCTGAAGACACAAAGTTTACACATTCCAGTGTGGAGCACCAGTCCTCACTGACACAGTCACACTTAATCACAGTTCAGTTCCCTTCCAGTCAAACATACTTCCCTCCTATACAATGAAACATGAACGATACAATTTATAGTTCCACTTTATGTCATGCAGTATTTCAAAATATAGTAAGTGGCCCATTAAAACCTTTACATTATACCGAATATAATTCCTGGGGCCACAACGTCAAACAACACTGGCCACACTTGTAATATCAGGGTCCTAGGCAGCCGATGCACATGTACTATTAAAATACAGAACAATGACTACATGAACTAACATGAATGCCCTCTGGTTGCCCTGTCTGCCAGGGATATGTTCTGAGATGCCCAGTGGATGCCTGAAATCAAGTAGCGTTCCAAATGAACCCTTAATATATTTTTTCCCTATATTGTGCCTAAATATCTATGATACTATTTACTTTATAAATAGGAATGGTAAGAGAATAACAGCAATAAATATAGAATTATCACAATAATCCTATAAAATAAAAATTATGTGACCGTGTTCTCTCAAATATCTTACTGCATTGGTAAGAGTGTAGACTGATGCACCCACGGTGGAAATCAGTGTAGATATTCCTCAAAAAACTAACACTACAGGTTCCATTTGACCCAGCTACTCCCGTTCTTGGTATGTTCTTCAGAGAATTAAAAGCATCACACCACCCATGTATACAGTAACAGTCTGTAACAGCTAAATCTCGGAAACAGCTCTAATGCCTATCAACCAATGAATGGATATAGAAGACATGTTTCATTTATGAAAGAGAGTACTACTCTGCCATAAAGAGGGATAAGCTTGAGACATTTATAGGTAAATGGATGCATCTTGAGACCACACTCTTTAAGTGAAATAAGTCAGATTCATATAGTTAAAAACCGCATTGTTTCTCTGCTGTGAGAAACCAAAAGTGTAAATAAGGACCAAAGTATACATTTACATTAGATACTGAGACATGTGAAGAAAATATTCAAATGAGAAGAGTAACAAGGGTGGGGGGAGGGAAAAGGAAAGAAGGGACAAGAAAAAAGAAAATGGAAGGGGAAAACGGAAACAAAGCTTTCATAAATATGGAGAGGAAAAGGGGCTGAAGGGGGGAGGGGAATGGGAAAGAAGTAACAAGATACATCATGTACAGGTACAGATTCCCTATGATGAGCTTGATCATTATGTACATGTAAACTAAATATATATAATACAAATATAAATAATGTATATAAAATTTAAAAAGTTTTAAAAATCTTATTATGCTGCATCTCTTTTCCTTGTGGTGATGTGGTGACACAACCCTCGGGGACGGGGTGGAGGCACTCGACAGTGCGTGGTTGTGAACCTGGGGTCACCGGAACACAAGCAGCACTCACTGAGGACTGACCTGGTAACGGAGGGCACACCTACTATGAGGTACACCAGAGAGACAGCTCACAACACGAGGATGGCAGGGGAAAGCTTAAGACTTTGTTACACTGCTTCGAATGGGATGAAATTTGAATCTTCTGAACTCCTTACTTCAGGACTCTTCCAGTTAAGATTCTGGACTACAGCTAACCCAAGTAAATAAAGCCACAGAAAGTTAACCCATGGATAAGAGCTGACTGCTGAATTCCAACCGATCATAAACCATGACAATCTATTCCCCAGCCAATCAGCATCCCACACAATCTTTTCACCAATCAGCAAGTGCTTACTAATTCTGAATATGAGACCTGAGCCAATTATAAAATGCCAGCACAATAGGAACATCTAGGTTATTCATTAAGACACTTTGTGTATCAGTCACTTTTCTCACTGCTAAGACAAAATACTTGACACTAAAAGATAAACGAGGAAAGGTTCATTTGGCTCACAGTTTGCAGAAGTTTCAGTCCATAGTCGCCTGGCTCCAAGACATGGCGTGGCAGACAAGCATCACAGAGGATAAACAGTCCATGGCAAAGCAGGGCAGGCAGAAAGCAGCAAAACAGTGAAGCAGGAGAAGGAACAGCAGCCTCCACCTCTCCCTTTTATCCTTTCCAGGCTACCCTATCTTTTTGGTGGTACCACCCATACCCAGGGTGGGCCTTCCTATTACCCACACCCAGAACTATGCCAAACCAATCAGTGGAGTAATTTAGTGCTCATGCACCCATAATTCCAGCACCACACACTTGATCCTAGCATCACAATCTTAATCCAGCCACTTCTGAAAAGCCCCATGTATGGCTGCATAAAACTTGGGGTGGGGGCATCTAGATACAAGCTGTAACACTTGGCTAATGTTCCTTTAAAAAATCCTTCCCAAGCCTCTTCTATCCATATAGAGGATATGGGCAAGGAAGCCCAAAGCAACTAAAGCTTTTAGCAAGGAGGGAAAAACCTGGTCACCCTTTAGTTTCCCTTATCTATCAGTCTGCAGTGGCATTAGCAGACACTGAACAAATCAGAAGCATGGATGCTAAGGAAACCTGTAGTTCCACCATCCAAGAATTATTCCTGTTTTTCAGTAAACAGCACAAACAGGTACTCACTGTTCACAAGCAATGAATTTACTATGAAAACAGCACTATTTGTACATGGCTAATAAAATAATTCTAAATGTTGCTTTGTTCTATTTTTACATTTGGGTTTTTACTAACACCTTAACAAATTATCTTTGCATACAAAGGCAGCATGAAGAAAACCTGACTTCTTTTCTCATGTTATACTAGTTATAAATTGTACTGAACAGTGTTCTCATTTGAACCCATTGATCAGTAATGGCACACTCTGCATTTGTAATATATTTGTAAGGAAGATCGAATGAATGTAGTCTGTGGTCTTAAAACAGAATTTGCAGGTCTACATGAAGTTCAAACCCAAGATAGTTTCGAAAAATACTGTGTACTAGGTTCCATCTGCGTACACAGCATACACTTTCCATATTATGACTGATTGTATCACAGTGCATTTTAGAGTCCCAAGTTACATTCCTCTCAAAACACACTGACTTCTCTGGACCAATGTCCTGGCATGCAGTGCAGAAAAATTACTCAACATAGCTATCACTACTGAACTTCTATTTTGTTAGGTGCTCTAGAAATGCCACACTGAATTCTCAAAAGAACACTGCCAAGTAGCTACTGGTAACTTCTTACAGGGAAGCCAAAGGCCAGCCAAGCAACTGCCAAGACTGCACAATTAGCCAGCGGCAGATGTGTTACTGTCAGCTGTTTCTGTCCACATGCCCCAAGCCCACATTTTCTTCTACTCGGCAACTTCAGTGTTCCACCTCAGCTCTTTCTCCAATGTACACTTCCCTCACAGAAAAGAGAACAAAACAAAACACAACAACACAGAAAAGGTCTTCATGAAATTTCCTAAACATGAATTTCAACTCACTTAAGATTTGAAGAGGTTTAAAAAAAAAAAAAAGAGATTTGAAGAGGTACTTTGTTTGGTGATGTACACCCTACTGCTTCACAGACCACATCTGCCACTTACCCACCCTCTTGCTCTTCAGCATCTAGTTCAGGTTTGTCAGTAAGGGAGAATTTTCTCAGAAATCGAGAATCCGTTATCGATTTTTCCTGTTATGTGCTGCTAAGGGGCAAACCAAATTCTTCCCGAGTACTGGGAAGGACAACATTACTGGTTTCCCTACTCACAGTAAGAAAAGTGCTGAAAAAAAAACACATCTCACAGAGTTCCCACACTTTCTCAGTTAGACTGCAACTTAAGGACACTTGCTACATCCAGAAATAGGGTAAGATAAGTGAAGGCGATTCATTCTCTAAAATGACTCATGCAGACTTTCTCTGAAGAGAAAGAAAACTCAATGTACAGTTTTAGTTCTCTGAAGACCTGGTTAATTATATTAACCAATATCCATGAAACTGTTGCCTGACTGGAGACCAAGAGCTTACATGGATTCATATGCATCTACTCTCTTCTGAATTCCTGCCATCCCTTTTAAGGAATTCTCAGGCTGGAGGTACAGCTCAGTGGGCTAAGTGCTTGCCGCTAAGCACTAAGGCCCTGAGTTCGATCCCCGGTCCCGGGGAAAAAAAAAAAAAAAAGGGAACGGATGTTTCCTTTTAAGGAATTCTCTTCTGAATTTTTTTTCCTTGGGTACAGGCACTCAAACTCAAGACCTCATGCTTGCCAGGCAGGTGTTGCCCCACTGAGGTAAATCCCCAGCCCTCAATATTGCATTTTCTAGGATCATCATGCTCTATGTAGTGTTTGGCTATAGTTTATTCTTTTGGTTGTTGTACTATAATATTTATGTACCATTACATGTATATAAATAAGTTTCTGATTCACTTTCCTGTTGATCATTTATTTCTATTTTTTCACCTTAGTTTTTACTTATTTATTTTGTCTTTTTGAGACAAGGTCTTGCTATGCAGTTCAGGCTCACCTTGAGCTCACCTTGTAGCCCAGGCTGGTCTCAAAGTCACAAAAATCCTCCTGCCTCAACCTCCCAAGTACTGAGATTACAGGCATGAGCCACCACACCTGGCTTATTTTTTTCATTTTAATAATTTATATTTTTCACTTTAATATATAAAGAGATATTATTTATATACTTTTCACAAACAGGTTTTGATTTTGTTTTTGCAGGTGTGCCAATATTTTTAAACAGGTTTGAGGGAAAGAGATCATATCCATTATTTCTTTTATAGTTTTTTTTTTCCCTCCTATTACCCAGTTCCTATTCTGTACATCATGGCACATCTTATAATTTGTGAGCTTCTACAACTAAATCAATTTATACAGCTCACAAAGTTAAGTTTCCTGGGTCATGATTTCAGTTTAGGAAGAAAAATCTTATTGTCCCCTATTTCATCAGTGGCTGTTATCCTGCTGACACTGGGGAAAGCCCTGGCCATCATCCCTTTGCCTGCTCCGCGCCCCTCCACCCCTTTCCTCCCCCAGAGCAGGTGTCTAATGCCTACCTCTGACACTGACACTAAGTAGGTTGGGTGTCACTTTACAGATATTAACAAAGCATGACAATAAGTAACTATAAAATGATTACACCTGAGAAGCTGTGTCATCATTGACTTAGAAACAAATACTAACAGAAGTACCACAATGCATCATCTCTGCATTTGTTAAAATTAACCAGAGTAAGGCTATAGTATCCTCTACCTTAAGAAGTGAAACTTATTTCATGGCTCAGTGGCAACAGTGATTTACAGATGAAAGCTACCAATAAGTTAGTAGGTGACCTTACCTCAATTTACTCCACTGTAAAATGAAACCAAATCACTAAGTTCCACGGAGCACAGCTTGTGTGAGAAGAAAATTTGCCTGTTTTGCACTTAATTTATACAATTGCTCAAATAGTACTTACCAAATACCAGACTGTCAATAGATTCTCACTGGTATAGACACATAACTCTGAAGCACTCTATGTTCTTGCAGTGGTATTTTTCCATTCTCTGATTTCAATTAAACACTGAAAAATCCCCAGTTCTATAAAACCAAACTATATTTTCCTCAAACAGTTCATTCTAACATTGGCTTCTCCATGTGTACATAAGAGATTCATTCATTTGGCAACCCAAGTGACAACCACTAGGGATACAGAGGATTTGTAATTGCAATTGTTTTTTATTCTATCTTTTTACTTCTTTTTAAAGATAAAGAACGAAAACACATTAACAAACAGACATAAGCAAAACACCCAAACAATAGAAGCAATACAGAATTTCAGATAAGGTGATAGAAAATGAACAACAGATACTGTATTACATATTGTTATCTTCAAATTAGTTACTCATTTGAACAAATATAGGCATTTAAGGTTGATCAAACAAATTAAACATTAACTGTTCCTTTCAATAAAGCAATAGAAGTGGGTAGTATGACTCTCTTAGTTACCCTGTGTGTGTATATATACATATTTTTTCCCTCTTTTTCTCTTTTCCTTCATCCCAGTTGTTCCCTCCCTTTCACAATATCTATTATACTTTTCAGATTTTATTACTCTTTCAGGTTCCTACACTAGGGACACAGTATGGTATTTACACATGCAGGTCTGATTTATTTCACTTATGACTATGGACTCTAGTTGCATCCATTTACCTAGGAAAGCCTCAAGTTTATCTTTCTTTATACCTGAGTAATATTCCATTATGTAAAAATACCACATCCTTTTTATCCATTTGTCAGTTGATGGGCATTTGGGTTGCTTCCATGATTTAGCTATTATAAATCGAGCAGCTATAAACATGGATGCACATATATCACTGTGGTATGATGTTTGTTGTTGTTGTTCTGGAAAAATACCCAAAAGGAAAATAGCTGGGTTGAATGAATCTCTAGTCCTAGTTTATTGAGGAATCTCCAGACTGATTTCCACAGGGGTTGCACCAGTCTACACTCCCACCAACAGTGGAGATGGGTTCCTTTTTCCCCACAGCCTCACCAGCATTTGTTATTGGTTGATTTCTCTCTGGGGTGAGATAAAATCTCACTGTTGTTTTAATTTGCATTTCTCAAATGACTAATGATGTTGAACATGTTTTCATGTATTTATTTGCCATTTGTATTTCTTTATCTGAGAAGTGTGTATGCATCTCAGATGCCCTTTTTTGGGTTGAGTCTTTAAATGTGGGGGGCTAATTTTCTTTAGTTCTTTGTATGTCCTAGATAGAAGCCCTTTGTCTGAGGGACAGTCAGCTAAAATTTTTTCCAATTTGTGGGTTTTCTTTTTACTCTGTTGGTGATTTCTCTAGATGTACAAAAACTTTTCAATAAGGTAAGATCCCAGTTGTTGATTCTCTGAAGTATTTCCTATGCATTTCGTCTTTGTTCATCAACTCTTTGCCTATCCCTGTCTTCCAGATTTTTAACCTACTTTCTCTTCCAGTGTACTTAGTGTTTCTGTTTTAATATTCAGGTATTTGATACATTTTGATTTCAATTTGGTACATGGTGATAGACATGAGTCTAGATTCAATCTCTGACGTGGTGAGCTAGTCTTTCCAGAACCATTTATTAAAGAGGCTATCTTTCTTCTAGTGAAGTTGTTTGGCCCCTTTGCCAAAAATAAGTTGGCTGAGTGTGGTTGTGGTTGTGGCTGTACCTTCCAGTCTGTTCCATTGATCCTCAGGTCTGTTTTTTTGCCAATACCATGCTGATTTTATCACAGTGGCCTTGCAGTATAATTTCAAGTAAGGGATTTTAATGCCACTTGAGATGTCTTTGCTGCCCAGGATTGCTTTTGCTATTCTGGGTCTCTTCTGGTTCAAGATGAATTTTATGAAGGTTTTGTATAGATCTGTGAGGTATATTAATGATATTTTAAGGGCTGGGGATATAGCTCAGTGGAATAAGCACCTGCCTAGCAAGCGCAGGGTCCTGAGTTCGATCCCCAGTACCGCAAAAAAAAAAAGATATTTTAATTGGGATTGCATCAAATCTATACAACAATTTTGGGGGTATGGCCATTTTCACAATGTTGGTTCTTCCAATCCATGAGCAAGGAGTATCTTTCCATTTTCTGAAATCTTCAATCTCCTTTTTCAGAGTACAGTAGTTTTCACTATAAAGATCTTTCACTTCTTTTGTTAGATTGATTCCCAAGTATTTCAATTTTTTGGTTGCTACTGTGAAAGGTATGTTTTCCTCAATTTCTCTCAATGTGTTTATTGTTTGTGTATAGGAATGCTATTGATTTTTGAGTATTGACGTTGTATCCAGCTATGCTACTGAATTTGTTGATTAATTCTAGGAGTTTTTTGGTGGCGTTTTTGGGGTCTTCCATGTAGAGTATCATGTCATCTGCAAATAATTTTACTTCTTCCTTTCCTATCCTTATTCCTTTTCTCTCTCTCTCTTGTCTAATTGCTCTGGCTAATGTTTTCAGAACCATGTTGAATAAGAGTGATGACAGTGGGCATCCTCATCTTGTTCCTGATTTGAAAGTGAAAGCTTTCAGTTTTTGTCCTTTATTATAATGTTGGCTGTTGATTCATCACAGATGGCTTTGATAAGATTGAGGTAAATACCACCTGTTCCTATTTTCTGTAGGGCTTTAATCATGGAATGTATGCTGGACTTTGTCAAAAGCTTTTTCTGCATCTACTGAAATCATCATGTGGCTTTTGTCTTTGACTGTATTGATATTGTGTATAACATTTATTCATTTGCAAATACTGAACCATCCCTGCATTCCTGCAATGAACTCAACTTGGTCATGGTATATAATCTTCTTCATGATTAGCTGCATTCTATTTGCTAGTATTTTATTGAGTATCTTTGCATCTATATTCATTAGGGAGATTGGTCTACAGTTCTCTTTCTTGCTTGCGTCTTTCTATGGTTTTGGTATCAGCATAATACTTGCCTCCAGAAATGAGTTAGGGAGAATTGCTTCTTTTTCAATTTCATTGAAGAGTCTGAGAAGAATTGGCATTAAATCGTCTCTGAATTTCTGGTAGAATTCAGCTGTGAATCCATCAGGACCTGGGCTTTTCTTTATTGGTAGGTTTTTAATCACATTTTCATTTCAATAGTCAATATTGTGTTATTTAGGATTTTTATTTCTTCTTGACTCAACTTTGGTAATTCATACATACCTAGGAATCTGT
Source organism: Dinomys branickii (assembly GCA_004027595.1). Taxonomy (NCBI): domain Eukaryota; kingdom Metazoa; phylum Chordata; class Mammalia; order Rodentia; family Dinomyidae; genus Dinomys; species Dinomys branickii. The sequence continues at coordinate 1,647 of PVLD010021360.1, read as the reverse complement.
CCATTTCTTCTGTATTTTCCATCCTTTAAGAGTAAAGATTTTCTTTTCTTTCTTTTTTTTTTGCGGTACTGGGGATCGAACTCAGAACCCTGCGCTTGCTAGGCAGCCGCTTATTCCACTGAGCTATATCCCCAGCCCAAGAGTAAAGATTTTCAAAGTAGGTATTGATGACCTTCAAATTTCTATAGGATCTGTAGTGATTTTGCCCTTTTCATTCTTTATTGCATGAATTTGAATTTTTTCTTTCCTTTTTTGATAAGGTTAGGTAGGGGTTTATCAATTTTATTTATTCTTTCAAAGAACCAACTCTTTGATTCATTAATTCCTTGTAGCATATTCTTTGTCTCAATTGCCTTAATTTCTGCCCTCATCTTTATAATTTCCTCCTTTCTTTGGGTTTGACTTTTTCTTCTTTTTCTAAAAGTTTAAGGTGCAGCATTAGGCTATTTACTGTTCTCTTTCTGTTTTCCTCATGTGTGAATTTACTGCTAGAAACTTCCCTCTGAGGACTGCTTTCATTGTATCCCACAGATTCTGGAAAGCTGTATTTATATTTTCATTTGTTTATAGACACTGTTTAATTTCTTCTTTCATTTGTGACCTATTTGTTGTTTAGGAGACTATTATTTAATTTCCACGTGTTTATGGAGTTTTTGCATTTCCTTTTATCATTAATTTCCAATTTCATTGTACTATGGTCAGATAAGATGCATGGGGTGACTTGAATTTCTTTGCAATTAGTTAAGCACATTCTATGGGCTAATATGTGGTCTATTTTAGAGAACATTCCATGTGCAGCTGAGAATAATGAATATTCTGATGTTGTGGGGTGGAACACACTGTAAACATCTATGAAGTCCATTTGTTCGTAAGTGTTGTTCAGTTATTTCTTTGCTTTTTGTCCAGTTGACCTATCTCTTTGGATCAATGGAGTGTTAAGGTCCCCCATTACAAGAGTGTTATTAGTTATTTTATTTTTCATACCTATTAAGGCTTGTCTTATATATTTGGGTGCCCCCATACTGGGTGCATACATATTTATGATTGTTATCTCATCCTCATGAAGTTTTCCCCTAAGCAGTATGTAGTGACATTGTTTATCTCTTTTGATTCTTCGTTTGAAGTTCTCATTGTCTGCAATCAGAATAGCTACCCCTCATTTTTTTTAGGTTCCTGTCACATGGAGAATTGTTCTACAACCTTTGACTTTCAGTCTATGGATTTCCTTTTGAGTTAAATGTGTTTCTTGGACTTCCGGGAAGATGGCGACCGGGTAGGCAGCAGAGAGAGAACCTCCCAGAGGATTACCACCCAAACAATGAAATATAGCAATATGAAGACAAATAAGGACTTCCGGGAAGAAGACGACCAGCCGAGAGAGCGAGTGTGGAGGGAAGAATGGCTTCAGCTCCTGAACCCGACAGAGAACATGCTACTGGGACAAACTGCGCCAAACCGGGCAGCGCTCCGGGATCCCGCTCAGAACCCCACCCCCACAGCCAGCGCTGTGCGAACTGGAGCAACAGCGACCGGCCGGCGGGATTTCTGAGTCGGGGAAAATCTCCATCCAGGGAAAAACATCTGAACGGCACTCCTGTCTGCACGATCACAGGGTGAGTTAAGTGCGCGCTCTAACCGGTTTTTCCT
>PVLD010021359.1:0-24073 GCA_004027595.1 Dinomys branickii | reverse complement strand
TTCTTTCAATAAACCATAGACATCAGCAGTACAATTATCCCAGCTATCACTGTATATCCATATATATTTTTTCCTTCCTTCTTTCTTTCTTTTCTCCTTTCCCTCATCCCCCTTACACCTTCCCTTTAAGCAATTTCTTTACCATTCACAATATCTATTGTACTTTTCGGGTTTTATTTACTTTTTCATGTTCTTACACTAGGGAGACAATATGATGTTTACACATAAGGGCCTGATTTATTTAACTTGTAAGTATGGTCTCTAGTTGCAACTATTTTCCTATAAAACCCTCAAGATTATGGGTATTTTTATAGCTGGGTAATACTCCATTGTATAAAAGTACTATATCTTTTTTATGCATTCCTCAGGTGATGGGCATTCGGATTGTTTCCCAGATTGAGCTATGACAAATTGTTCTGCGCTAAACATCGGTACACATATATCGCTGTGGTATGATGTTTTCAATTATTCTGCAAAAATACACATAAAGAGCTGGATCAGGCAGGACCTCTAATCCTAGTTTTCTGAGGAATCTCCAGACTGAATTACACAGTGTTTGTACCAGTCTACACTACCAGCAACAATGGAGAAGGGTTCCTTTTTCTCTGCAGGCCCTCTAACATTTGTTATTGGTTGAATTCTTTAGGATGGCCATTCTTTCTGGGATCAGAGGGAATCTCAGTGTTGTTTTAATTTTCATTTCTTGAATGACTAATGATGTTGAACATTTTTACATATGTTTATTTGCCACTTGTATTTCTTTATCTGAGAAGTGTATAATCATCTCAGATGCCCATTTTTGCATTGGGTCTTTGAATTTGAGGGGCCTCATTTTCTTTAATTCTTTGTATGTTCTAGATAGAAGTCCTTTGTCTGAGAGACAGTTTGCTAAAATTTTTTTCCCAGTTCATATGTTTTCTTTTTACTCTTGGTGATTTCTTTTGATGTGAGATTCCAGTTGTTGATTCTTTGAAATATTTCCCGTGAAGTTTGCTGTTTGTTCATGAACTCTCTGCTTACCCTTACTTATTTAAGATTTCTATTTTCTCTTCCAGTAGATTTAGTGTCCCTGTTTTAATATTGAGTTCTTTGATCCACTTTGATTTTATTTTAGTGTATGGTGGTAGATATGGGTATAATTTTAGTCTCTGACATCGAGAAAGCCAATTTTTCCAGCACCATTTATTAACCAGGCTATCTTTCTTTTAGTGAACATGTTTGGCCCCTTTGTGAAAGATAAGGTTGCTGAGAGCATTTGTAGTTATGTCTGCATCTTCTAATCTGTTCCATTGATCCTATGGCTTTTTGTGAGTACCACACTGATTTTATCACAGTAGCTTTGTTGTATAATTTCAAGTCAGGGACTGTGATGCCTTGTGCCTTGCCTTTGTTGCCCAGGATTGCTTTTGCTATTCTAGATCTCTTCTGGTTTCAGATGAATTTTAAGAATGTGATCTCTAGATCTGTGAAGTATTCTAATGGTATTTTAATTGGGATTACATTGAATCTGTATAACAGTTTTGAGAGTTTGGCCATTTTCACAATGTTCTTCCTACCCACAAGAAAGGATTTTAGAGAAAAAAAATCCATTTTCTGAAATCCTCTTTGATCTCTTTTTTCAAAGTAATGAATTTTCACTGTATAGATCTTTCATTTTCTTTTCTAGATTGATTCTTAACTATTTCATTTTTTTAGATGTTATTGTGGAATATGTGGTTTCCTTAATTTATCTCTCAGTGTGTTTGTTGTTTGTGTGCAGAAATGCTAGTGAGTTTTGAGTGCTGCCTTTGTATCCAGGTATGCTACAGAATTCGTTTATTAATTCTAGGAGTCTGCTGATGGAGTTTTTGGGGTCTTCCATGTGGAGTATAATTTCATCTGTGAATAATAATTTCACTTCTTCCTTACTTATTCTTATTCCTTTTATATCTCTCTCTTGTCTAATTGCTCTGACTAATGTTTCCAGAACTATTTTGAATAGGAGTGGTGACAGTGGACACCCTTGTCTTGTTCCTGATTTTAAAGTGAAAGCTTTTACTTTTTGTCCATTTAGTACACTGTTGGCTATTGGTTTGACATAAATGGCTTTTACCGAGTTGAGGTAAAGACCATCTACTCTGATTTTCTGTAGGGTTTCCATCACGAATGAGTGTTGAGTTTTGTCAAAAGCTCATTCTGCCTCTATTGAGATGATCATGTGATTTTTGTCTATTGCTCTGTTGATATGGTGTATTACATTTATTGATTTGCATATACTGAACCATCTCGGCTTTCTTGGGATGTATCCCACTTGGTCATGGTATATAATCTTCTTGATGATTTGCTGCATTCTGTTTGCTAGTATTTTATTGAGGATTTTTGTATCTATGTTCATTAGAGAGATTGGCCTGTAGTTCTTTTTTGGTTGGGTCCTTTGCCAGTTTTGGTATCAGGATAATACTTGCCTCCACGAATGAGTTGAGGAGAATTCTTTCCTTTTCAATTTCCTTGAAGAGTTTGAGAAGTATTGGCATTTAATGTTCTCTAAATTTCTTGTAGAATTCAGCTGTGAATCCATCAGGACCTGGGCTTTGCTTCATTGGCAAGTATTTTTTATTATATTTTCAATTTTGCTTACTAATATAGGGTTATTCAGGATTTTTCTATCTACTTCATTCAGCTTTGGTAGTGCATAGGTATCTAGAAATCTGTCTATTTCCTCTGTGTTTTCCATCCTGTGAGAGCAAAGATTTTCAAAGTAGGTACTAATGATCTGAATTTCTACAGGATCTGTAATGATTTCATCTCTTTCATTCCTTATTGCATGTATTTCAGTTTTTTCTTTCCTTTATTTAATAAGGTTGGCTAGGAGTTTATTGATTTTATTCGCTTTTTCAAAGAACCAACTCTTTGATTCATTAATTCTTTGTATTATTTTCTTAGTCTGCATTGTGATAATTTTTGTTCTGATCTTTGTAATTTCCTGCCTTTTTAGAAGTTTGGGTTTGACTTGCTCTTCTTTTTCTAGAAGTTTGAGCTGCAGCATAAGGTGTTTATTTGTGCTTGTTCTGTTTTCCTGAGGTGGGAACTCACAGCTATAGATTTCCCTCTGAGGTCTGTTTGCATTGCATCCCACAGGTTCTAGTAAGTATGTAAGTATGCACCTGTATTTTGTTTGATTATAAATACTGTTTAATTACTTCTTTAATTTCATCTGTTACCCATTGGTTGTGCAGGGTGCTGTTACTTAATTTCCATGTGTTTACGGAGTTTTTGCAATTTCTTTTGTCAGGTATTTCCAATTTCATTGCACTATGGTCAGATATTATGCATGGGATAATTTCAATCCTTTTGCATTTATTTAACTATGTTGTATATGCTAGCTTACTGTCTATTTTAGAGAACAATCCATGTGCAGCTGAGAAGAATGTATATTCTGGTGTCAAGGGGTGGAACACTCTACAGGTCTACTAAGTCCATTTGTTTAAAAATTTGGTTTAATTCTCCTAATCCTTTGCTGATTTTTTGCTCAGTTGATCTATGTCTTTGTACCAATGGAGTGTTAAAGTCCCCCATTACAACTGTATTATTGCTTATTTGATTTTTCATGTCTGTTATAATTTGTCTTATATAGTTGGGTGCTCCCGTGTTTGGTGCATATATGTTTATGATTGTTATCTCTTCCTCTTGCAGTTTTCCCCTAACTAGTATGTAGTGACCTTCTTTATCTCTGTTGATCATTCTTGGTTTGAAGTTCACATTGTCTGCAAACAGAACAGCTACATCTGCTTTTTTCTAGGTTCCTGTCACATGCAGCATGGTTTTCCATCCTTTAACTTTTATTCTATGAATTAACTCTGCATTAAATCTTTCTTGTATACATCATATCTTTTGTTTTGTTTCTTGATCCACTCTGCCAGTCTGCTTTTTTTGATTGGTGAACTAGGGCCATTTACATTGATGGTTATAATTGATGTGTATCGACTTATCTTTGTCATGTTATTTTCCTCCTGTTGGTTCTGTACTTTTCCCATCTGTTTAATTGCTTGCTCTGCTTGGTGATTCCTTTATATGGTTGTTCTTGTTGTTATGGTCATTTTTAGGTCTTTATAGAATACCCTGTAGTATTCTTTGTAGGGTTGGTTTGGTGCTCAAGAAGTTCTTCAGTTGGTCTTTATTGTGCAAAGATTTTATATCTCCATTAATTTTGAAGGATAATTTGTAGGATACATCAATCTCTGTTGGAAGATTTTTTTTTTTTCAGGATCTGAAATACTTCACTCCAAGCTCTTCTTGACCTGATGCTTCTATCGAGAAATCTGCTATGATTCTGATAGGCTTTCATTTATAGGTGATCTGTTACTTTTCTCTAAAAAGCTTTTAATATTCTGTTCTTTTGGCATATTTCTGGGATCTTAATTATTATGTGTCTAAGTATAGATTTATCTTGGTTATGGCTAATTGGAGTTCTATATGCCTTGCTTAAGTGTAGGTCACATTCTTCTGTGATGCTTGGGAAATTTTCTACTGCTACCTCTGCAAATAGTCTTTTTATGTCATTTGTGTTGACTCTTGCTATTCCATTGACAGCTATCAGTCTTACATTGTTTTTCTTTGCCTCATCTTGTAGTTGTTGAATTATTTCCTGGCTCCCTGTTATTTTTAAGAGATCTTCTGTTTCATCATCACTAGGTGCAATGCTATCTTCAAGGTCTGAAAGTCTATCTTCAGTTTTGCTCAAGTGGTTTTGCCAGCATTCAATAGAATTTTTAATTTACTGGATATCTGTTTAAATCTGTTGCATCCATTCTAATTCCTTCTTATATTGTTCATTTAATATTTCCATCATTTTTCTATGCTCCTCTATCTTTTTATTTGTGTCTTTAGCTGTGCTGAACAATTATTTCATTATTGTTGTCATTTCTTTTTTTACCTGAGAGATTATTTCTGATCTGATTTCTTCTATGACCTGATGGAGTTGTTTCTTTACTTCGGTTGCTATCATTTCAGAAATTTCAGGTGTGTGACTTCCAACTTCTATTGACATTATCTCCTGGACTTGTTCTGGTGGTCTACAGGTCCATTTTGTTCCTTTTCTTGACATTTTGGAAGCTCCAAAAGTTCACCAGGGCTTAGCATTGCTCCCGTGATAGTGCAGGGGTGGGATGTGGCTCAATGATGCCCTATATTTTCTTGGGGCTCAGGGTCATTGCAACAATAGTGTGGGGGCAGGGATGGCTTACTGAGCCTCCCAGAGTTCACCAGGGCTCAGGTTTGCTCCTGCAATGGTGTGGGTGCAGGCTGAAGCTCGCCAAGGATCACAAACCTGTTCTGGGCTCAGTGTCACTCCTGCAATGTTGAGGGAAGGGTACAGCTTATCAAGTTTCCTGAAGCTGTCCAGGGCTCTGTCACTTCCATGACTGTAGGAAGGTGGGAGAGGAGCTCACCAATCTCACAAAGCTATGTAGGGCTCAGCTCTCCACCCACACTGAGGTGTAGGGTATGGCTCAAAGGGTTTCCTGAAGCTTTCTCAGGTCAGCATGACTCCCATGACAACGGGGGGTGGGGGCACAGCTCATACAGCTTCCTGAAACTGTCCAGGGCTCAGTAAGGCTCCTGCAATGGGGGTGGGTGGGGCATGGCTCACAGAGTTTCCTGAAACTGTCCGGGGGGATCCACCAGGATATGTGTAAATTCCAGGTAATCTGGTGAGGAACATGTTTTTCCTATGATTCTCAAATTTTGTGATATCAAGAGCTCCTTTTCACTTTTAGAATGTATTGAGGACTGTAGAGAATGTTTATGTCATTAGAACAACTGGTAGTTATAGTAATAGAAATTAAAATGGAAAATTTAAAAACCTTTAGTCACTGGAAAACAAAAATCAAGCCAGTCATGGTGGCAAATGTCTGTAATCCAGCACTCATGAGGATGAGGCAGGAGGATTGCTGTGAGTTTGAGGCCAGCCTGGGCTACAAAGTGAGTTTAAGGCCAGCCTGAAGAACAGAGCAAAACCCTTTTTGAAAGAAAAAAAAAAAAAAAAAAAACCCATTATATACTAATATCTTTTCATGAGAACAAAATTTTTTCTACTTCAAAAATGTAACTTTTTGTTTCCATATAAAAATAAAATTTTATATTATGAATATTAAGGGAAATGATGCTTTTAAGAAGTACCATGTTTATTCTCTCTTTTTATTAGTACATGTTGATAGTATATAACGTTTACATTCCTTGTGTGGAGCTGATTTATGTACATAACACATCTTAATCCCTCTTTTTATCCTCTTTCTTTCTCTCCTCCCTTCTCTGTCCATCTCTTGATTTCCTTTCTCCTTTTATCTGTCTCACTACTTCCTATTATCTTTTATTTTGCTCATTATAATTTGGGTTTCTTATACAAGAGAAACCATATGATATGTAAGCTTATGGGGATGACTTATTTTGCTTAAAGTTACGGACTCAAGGAGCATCCATTTTCCTACAAATGACTCATTGTGTGTAAATATTACATTTTCTTTATCCATTTATTTGATGATGGACATGTAGATAGGGTGCTTCTAAAATTTAGTTATAATGAATTACGTGGCTATAAATATAGGTATGTATGTAGCATTGTAACATGGTGCTCTCACTTCTTTGGAAAGATACTTAAAAGGAGAATAGCTGGGTCAGAAGTAATTGATAGTTTTAGTTTTTTAAGGAATCTTCATACTGATTTCCAAAGTGGTTGTACTAATTCAAGCCCCCTAGTGGAGTACAAGTGTTCCTTTTCCCCTACAGTCTTGCCAGCATTTGTTATTATTTGATTTCTTGATAATGGCTATTCTACCTGGGGTAAGATGGGATCTCAGTGTGGTTGGTTCTCAATTCAGAGGAACGAAGTATGTTAAGGATGTACTAGACAGACACCAATTTGAGAAGCATGGGGTTTGAACAAATAGTTTTCTCACATCTGAATTCTATCTTCTATAGATAGGGTTTTGGTTTGATTTATTTTTGTAGAATTTTAAATACAAGGAGAAAAATGACCTGATTGTGATCAAAAAAAGCAAAGGACAGAAATGTTTTTCCTTTGGAATCTACTAAGATGCATTGATCCTCACCTAGAAAAACTGCAGGTTACCAATGACCCTATTATTAAAACATCTTGCCTTCACTCAAAGTTCTTTTATCACCTAGACTGAACCTTTGGTAAGACATATTTGATATGATATTAATTAATTAAAAATTAGACTAGAGATCCTTTTAGATTAACCAAATCTGAAGCTAATCCAAAGTACCCAAGACTCGAGAGAAAAGGTACATCCTATAGGTCAAAAAACATTTTTAGATCTTTTATCATCAAAAATCTCAGACCATATTCCAGTTTCTTACTATCTGGGATTTACTCAATACTGAATATTACTATTAAGAAATAATAGAATTTTCACCTTATAGAATATCTGCAATGTAGACTACAGAATCCATCAAAAATGTATATATCAGAAAAAGACTTCTGGCAAGATGGCGACCGGGTAAGCAGCAGAGAAAGATCATCCCAGAGGATTGCCACCCAGACACTGGAATATAGCAACATGAGAAAGACAGGAAGGAGAGAAATGTGTACCCTGAACCTAATAAGGATCTGAAATGAGAATTGAAGCCCTCAGAAAAACCAAACAAGACCTCTCCTGGAGGAAAGGCTCGGAGGGCTGCCATGGCACAGTCGGAGGAAGAGGAGGCAGACAAGGAGGGAGTCACCACTCCAAACACACCCTCGGCCCGCTCCCTCCTTCTGGCACTCACAGCTTCAGCTTCAGAGGCTCATGCTCATGTGAGCGATTCGGCCAGGGAAGAGCGGAGTTCCGAGAGCTGATCCAGGATCGGAGAGGAGAAAGCACAGCCAGGAAAAGAGGCAATGAAGGTCAGGAGGTGTTGTCAAACCCAGTGTGAGGATGAGAAGTTACAATAGCCACTAAAACAGAATCTCCACCCTGCAGCGACCTTTCTAATCAGCGCCTGGAGGCAAGGTGGAGTCAAAGCAATCAGTACACAACCCACCACACCCAGCTCTATACCTGCCCCAAGACTGTGGTCTTTCTATCTCTCCACTGTGTGAGCTACTACCAGCAGAGAGCAGCAGAGAGCATCAACAGCTACCCCAGGGCCACAGCAATTCCCAGGGATCCAGCCAAACAACAAACAGGAACTGGAGCACAACAGTAAGAGAGAGCTGCAGATGGAGGTGGATCACACGGCCCCATGCCCTTCTTACTCCAACACCAAGCAGGAAGCACGAGCTGAGTTACGCAGCTTCAGCTCCCACCCTGAACTCCCTCTTTGAATACCTTGAGTCTTGGTGACCTGAGAACTCAACACGTGCCTCTGACGCAATGGTCTGAGTCTACGGGCTTCAGGACTCACCCTAAACTACTAATATGAGCACCAAGAGGGTCTCCATACTTCTTGCATATATGTACCTTGTATGAACCCAGAGCAACACATTACACGAAAAGCAGCAGTCCGGGAGTCTCTACACAGCAGACCCGAGAAAATCCTGCAGTTCTCTTCTAGAACTAATAACTAAACTTAGACCACAGCCTGTACTACCACAGTAAGCACGGGTATCGATCCCCAGTACCGAAAAAAAAAAAAAAAAAAAAGAATAGCACAGTAAGCACGGGTGGGGAAGACCTCACGCCACTTGTGCCCAGCATCTTAAGTGCGCCAAATGCCCAGCTGCAAGAGGTGGGGAATGGCAACACTGGAGATTAGGCAGTGGGAGGAGGTGTGGACCTGGAACTAGGGTGCAGACCCCGTTCTCTAGCTGGGTGGGGACAACCTCCAAAGAGTCATAGGCAGCCTGCAGGGAGACACTAGTGGCTTATAAGGGGACCCCAGGGGCCTTGACAAGGAGCTCAGGAGCCTGAGGGGGGAGAGGGCTCCCTCCAGGCTACATGAGAAACCTGAAGACCTAGACAGGGCCTCTAGCAGCATGGTGATACAGCAGAGCCAGGCAATCCACTGGGGGTGACCCCATGGACTCAACCCGGCCCCTGGCAGCATGGCAATGGGGCGGAGCCAGGCAGTCCACTGGGGGCGACCCCATGGACTTGACCCGGCCCCTGGCAGTGTGGCAATGGGGTGAAGCTCAGTGGTTCACTGGGTAATCCCGCCAACTCAACTGGACCCCTGATGGCCTTGAAGGCTTGTTAATGGGGGCTTGACCATAGTAACCTGGTTCCCTGCCTATCTACTGTCTTTGAGCATGGGTGTTTTTCCACCTCCTGCCATAGCAATTTGTATATACCCATGTATGTTACAGCATAATTTGAAGCAGCCATCTCTCTTTCCAAGGTGAGAGTCCAAGGGAGTAAATAAACCCAAAAGTACAGTTATTATCAGAGGGAAGATGACTGATTAGGTGATAGAATAACAGAGATGAGGGTGGAGAAAATTGATTAATCAAACAGGCCATCATCTGTACAACTGAGTAACAAATGCGAAGATAACATTATGTAATACAGCATCCAGTGCCAATTCCCTGCTATTTTCTCTATAATGTGGTATTTCCTTTATTGTTTTTGTGTTAACTAATGTGAAGATGACATTATGTAATACAGCATCCAGTGCTAATTCTCTACTATCTTCTCTATAACTTTGTATTTCCTGTATTGTTTTTGTTATTCTGGTTTATATGTCTCCATTCTTTTGTCTTTAAAATTAAAAAAAAGTATATATCAGCAAAAGAAAAACTTGTATAAATAGTTTAAATTTAATGAGCATCATGAGATGAATACAAGTTACCTTTGGTTACTACAATTATAAGAGGTACTCAAAATGGTGGTCTGTTAGCTTCCAGACATTTCTTAGTATGGCAAACTGAAGTGTGTGTACAGTTATTTGGTGAACTCTGTATATTATAGAAAATACCAGCTAAACTTCCAAGAACTTTCTTTGTAGAGTACAGCTAGCACAGAATGGAGTGTGTTAAGGATATACTAGGCATCCTTTTTTGATAGACACCAAAAAAATAAGGGCAAAACTTGATGAAACAAAGGCTGACTCTCTTTGTTTTACTTCCAATTAGGTAAAAGCTTTAGGTTTATCAGGTAAGGAGACATATACCAATCTTACAGGCAGGACCTATACACTGCATTTGCATAAGAATTATTATTGCTATGTGCTTTACCCGAAGCTAAAAGTCTGCTGTTGTGTACACTCTTATCTAATATGATATTATAGTGGAACTCTAGTGACTACGAAGTTTGACAGGTTAGATTCTCTATTGATAGGTTTAATAAATATATAAATGTGTACTTACAGAAAACTTTCCTGGGAATTATCATGTTGTCAATTAGACACGTTTTTTTGGACCTTTGCACCAACTTATCCCTAGTCCTTTTTTTTTTTTTTTTTTGTGTGTGTGGTACTGGGGATCGAACTCAGGACCCTGCGCTTGCTAGGCAGGCGCTTATTCGAATAAGCTATATCCCCAGCCCTATCCCTAGTCCTTTCTGTTTTAAAAATATTTTGAGACAATGTCTCATTAAGTTGTTACATTGCCCAGCCCAAGTTCAAACTTGTGATCCTGCCTCAGCTTCCTAGAGTGCTGAGATTATAAGGATGTGCCACCATGCCTGGCTAAGGCACATTTTTGAATCTAAACAGTGTTGTTTGTCACTGAATTAAGAGACATGTAACATAGTGAAGGTTTCCATAATTAAATAAGTTTTTCTTTAAAAAGAAACAATTAAAATGGCTAAACACTATTTAGTCTTATGTAGCAGTCAAAAGATAAATTTGATTTTTAAAAAATAGTTAAACAAACATTACTGTGTGTCTTGGTTCATGAACTCAATTCTTTCCACTGATTCTGGCTGAAAACGCAACTGGAAGAGAACTAAATCAAGAACCAAATCAAATATCCCTATAAGGTCAACACTGAATCTACTCTGAATTTCACTTTGTTCTCCTCCCACTCAATTTGTGGTTTGCAACCAGAATCATGGAAAGCATCAAGTTCATGAACTGACATACTATTGTAACTGATAACCACTATGCTTCTTATGGTTTTTTTCTAGTTAAGTTGACTATCAACACCTGTGAGGTTGCTATTATATTTCGGTGGGTTGGGGGAGAGCTGCAAAATTCTTTTTTCAACACATTCTGGTTCCCATCACTCAAATCAGTGCTGCACTTAGCCTACTGGTCTCAGCACAATCACTTACTTTCATACACTTTCTTAACGATTCCTTGCTCTCATCTTTCATCTCTGTCCCTCCATCTATCCCACTGGCCTATGTATTTCCTTCAGGCCACTTATTGCATGATCTGTACTTGCGTAGCCTATTTGTCTTTGTGCTCACTACAGATCACTCCCTTACTAGACAGTGTATTTCTTTTTACCACAGTAATGGAATTCCTGGTACACAGTAGGTTATGTTAGGTATTTTGAAGAATAGGCAGCAAACATCAATCCCAGGTGACTTAGCAAATAGGTTGTGTAGTTGGAAACTGGAAGAAACGGAAGCACACCACAGAAACAGTCTGCTGTGCAAACTACTGTCTTTAGCACTGGATGTTGATACTTCTGACACCATCAAAGTGGAATAAGGTAATGGAAATGCTCCTGCCAAATGCTCCTGCCGTAACAATCCTCATTTAGAAAAAGGAAAAAAAATTTTTTTTGGTCCTTCACATCACCTTAAACTTTATATATGACAAGATTTAGGCCATGAACCTGCACCCCACTGCAGGAGGTTAGGAGAGCAAATATCTTGCAACTTCATCTTCTGCAGGGCTAGATGAAACTGGTCTTATACAGAGGAGCTCTCACATAGGAGAGTTCAGCTGGCCAGTGGTCAAAGTAAAGCATAAATGGCTCCATTTACATATGTTCTCAAATATCTCCTAAATGGATATTAAAATATACTTTAAAAAATACTATTAGAGCTAGCTTTAAATAAGTGTATGTAATTACAAATCTTTCATTATTCAACTGTTGTCAATTATAATTCTAGTTTTGGTATTCTCCTTCCAACTTTTCAGAAAAGGTATCTGGGTTTTAAGCCACTTGGATTTTTAAAACGATGATGTGGGAGCCAATGTGAGGAAATTCTCAGACTCCTCTTAGATGAAAGACATTTTGTTCAGCTGCTAGAACACTATATAGCTATCAACTTACAGGTTTTTATGCAATGGCCTCAGGTTCCTTCCCTGGGCATCCTCTGTCCCACATGGGGTCAACATAGGAATATGATGGCTTGGCACCTTGCCTTACCTCCAGACAACTCTAAAGTCAACAGAGTCCTAGAGTTCCTCAGGAGTTAGTCGAGGCTAGCATTTGGCCTTCATGCAGCTTGACCTCTCCCTCTGCCCTCTCTTGCATTCTGCCCTTGCCTTCCCTGGGTGTTGACCTCAAGAATATCCCTCAATAAACACTCTGCAAGCTAAGTCCCTTGCAGAGTCCTAGGGGTTCCAGCCTGGGACAGTTGTGCCAGTAATGATCCAAGATGGCAGGTATTCAGATGGAGCTTTAAACTCAATGAAATGCATTAGTAGTTGGAAATGAAGCATTCTCCTTTTGTTTAAAGTGAGAAATCAGGGCTACACCGTGAGTTCAAAGGTAGTCAGAACTATGTAGTGAGACCCTGTCTGAAAAAAATTCACATTTAAGTATAATTTCCATTACATAAATCAACTATATGGGCTTTTTAAATACACGTGACTTGGTAGTATTAGACTACTCAGTCTCATCTCCATATTAAACATAGTCATTGATACAAAGATTTGCTTTAGATATCAGGAAAATGGTTTTAACTGACAGGAAAAAAAATCATCCTACTACCTTGAAACTGTTTATCATATATGAATAATAACCAATAATTTTTTTTGCTATTTTCAATGTCAGAAAGTGAGAAAGGGATAACCAATAAATTCTGATAAAAACTTAAAAAAAAGAATAAAGTTAGAAATCATTAGGAAATTTAACCAGCAAATTTTTAACTGAGATCCTATGGAAGCTAACATAATCTACCTGAAAAAGATAAATTATTACGAAAGCTAGACAAATAGAACAAAGTGATTACTAGGAGATTTTATTTCTTCTCAGGCTAAATAGTTTACAACATAAATAAAAATGGCAGAGACTTCCTGTGAAATTACTTAGTGTTCAGTGCATCTAAGCAGAGTTCATGGACAAAATCCAAACCTCATGGTAAATTCTTCAAAGAATCAATACCTGGGATCTCATCTTATTAAAAAGCTTTTGCAAATGAAAAGGAATCATCAACAGAGTGAAAAGAAAGACCACAAATTGGTAAAAAGTTTTAGCCAACTGTCCCTCAGACAAAGGACTTCTATCTAGAACATGTAAAGAATTTTAAAGAATGAGGCTCCCAAAATTCAGACTCAATACAAAAATGGGCATCAGAGATGAGCACACACCTCTCAGATGAAGCAATACAAACAGCAAATAAATATATCAAAAAATGTTCAACATCATTGGTCATTTGAGAAATGCAAATTAAAACACTGAGATTCTTTCTCATTGCAAAAAGAATGGCTATTATCAAGAAATCAACAAATAACAAATGCTGGTGGGCCTGTGGGGAAAAAGGAATCCTTCTCCATTGGTGGTGGGAGTGTAGACTGGTGCAACCACTGTGGAAATCAGTGTGGAGATTCTTCAAAAACTGGAGTTAGAGGTCTCAGCTATTCCCCTTCGGGGTATTTTTGCAGAAGAATTGAAAACATCATACCACAGTGATGTATGTGCACCTATGTTTATAGCAGCACAATTTGTAATAGCTAAATCTTGGAAACAGCTCAAATGTCCATCAACCAAGGAATGGATAAAAAAAGACGAGGTATTTTAATACAATGGAGTACTACTCAGCTATAAAGAAACTCCAGTCTTTTAGAGGTAAATGCATGCAACTAGCAACCATACTTATAAGTGAAATAAATCAGACTTACATCTGTAAACGTAGTATTTTCTGCCTATTGCAAGAAACTGAAAGAGTATATAAGAGGTCCATTATGTATTATACCAAAAGGTACAATGGATATTGTGAAAGGGAAAGAAACTGCTCAAAAAGAAAGAATAATTAGGATGGGGGAAAGGAGAAAAGAAGGAAGGGGAAAAAATATATATATGTCCACAAGATAGCTAAGATAATTGTACTACTAATTTCTATCACTTCATTAAAGGAACAGCTAGTGCTTATATTGTTTGATCAATTTTGCATGCCTATACCTGATAATCTGAGCAACTATTTCAAAGATAACAAGCAATATAATGATGGGTTGGGTTTTTTTGTCTTTTTGAGACAGGGTCTCACTATGCAGTGAAGGCTGGCCTTGAGCTTACTTTGTAGCACAGGCTGGCCTCGAACTCACAATGATCCTCCTGCCTCAGCCTTCCAAGTGCTGGGATTACAGGCATGAGCCACCATTCCCGGCTAACAGTAAGCAATATAATAACCATTGTTAACTTCCTATCATCTCGTTTTGAAATTCTGTGTCATTTTTGTTGTTTTTATTGTTCTCTTTAAAATAAAAAAGAAATACTTTATAATTCCAGTAAGTACAACCCCAAAATTTTTTGAGAACAATTCATTACTAAGTCATAACTACTCCTAAGGTTCATAATTTGAACTTTTGTCTCATTTAAGAACTATAAAGAAATTGATAAAAAATGAGAAAGGTAAAAAGTTCACTAAAACCCCTTTTCTAGATTTATTTTTAAACATTACTACATAGACAAGGGGTTATAAAATTCTTTTAATTATATTTAGTTCTTTTCTAGTAATATCTCTCTGACAAAATCTCCAAATATAAATAAGTAAAATAAAACATTGAGGTTACCACATAACTATGATCATTTTCAGAGTATAGAGAGGAAAATGGAATTGAGAAATATCTTTCCTCCAAGGAACAGTTTAGGGTGAAAAGCACTAAATCAACAGAAGTGGAGATTCTGCACTCTACCTTCCATTAACAGATTCTAGATTGTAGTCTGAAGAAAAATAAGCACCCAAGTACCCTGAACTGAAAAATTGTTTATCTTAGAAAATAAATTAAACCCCCTCTATGAAGAAGTAGGTTTCTTAGAAGTACTTTAAATTAGTGAAAGGAAGTTACTCCATTATTAAGAAATATACAACTATGGAAATAATGTGGTGCTCTAAAAATTGTAATAGTACTGTTACTACCATAGTGCAAAACAAATCATATCATTTTGCTCTATTTCAGGCTGGTTAATTATCCACACAAAGTTATTCCTGACAACCTCAAAGCCAAAACTGAAACCTGAACATTGTTCTGGATATGTTCTGAGTTTACTATCTCAAAGCAATCTGATCCAACAAATATCAACACTGAACTATATAGTTCTTATACAACTTTTTTGCTAATTACACAGCCTACCTCATGAGGCATACTGACTTTGGTGTATAATAGCTGTACCATTCAAAATTTGAGAATAAAGAGAAGAAATCAATAAAGTACTCAATTTGAAGCTTCTGTGAGCATCACTGTATTTGAAGGATTTACTTTAGTGTGAAGCACAACTGACAGTTTAAGCACAGCTGTACTACTATGAGCCACAACAAAGCAGACTTGTTTGACCAGATTTTTTAAAAATCCAGTTTTATGCTCTCTTCATAGCACACATTAAATATATTGCAAGTAAAATGATTAAAAAGTATATATCATTCACACAGCAACCATACAAAGATGGAGTGGCTATATTTTAATTTTGTGGAAAAAAAATAAAACAAATGTAACAAAATAACAGAATAACAATAATTAGTACACTGCATATTTTTATCTTTAAAACAGTTACTCAGAGTACAAGATATGGGTATAAAAAATTCTCCAAACGATATTAGCACAAACCTTTCTTTTCAATCAACTGAAAGGAGTACCTATTTTAATACAAAACAAACCAGACTTCAAGGAAAAAAATTACCAGAGATGAAGAGGAATATTTAACAATCATGAAAAAAATAAGCCCATCAAGATGATTCAATAATCAAAAACATATATGCTCTTAACAAAAGAGCAACAAAACATATGATGAAAAAATTGACAAAATAAAAGGGAAAACAGATTTAAAAAAATAGTTGGAGACTTTCATATCTCACCTTCAATAACAGGTAGGACAAGTATGGAGAAAACCAACTATGAAAAAGACTTGACTGATATTATACAGTAATAGAAGCTAAAACCTCTACAACACTCTAACCAACAACAATAGCATATACATTTTTCAAGTACAAATGAAATATTCTCCAAAGCAGGACTTATATTAGGCCATAATGTAAATATAGTAAATTTAAAACTGAAGTCATACAGAGTATACTGAAATCAGAAATCAGTAACAAAGTTTAGGAAATCTACAAGTATACAAAAAGTAACATGTTCTCAAACAGCCAATTAATCAAAGAAAATATAAAAAGAAAATTAGAAAATTCATTTAGATGACTAAAAATGAAAAGAAAACTTTACAATGCACAGCTAAACCAATGCTTAATCAGAAATTTATAGCTATAATGTGTCTACCAAAGGGAAAATATCAAAACAATAAACCAAAATTCCACATTGATTCATCAGAAAAAGAAGAAACTAAACCTAAGTGAAGAAGAGAAAAAAAGGCTGAAATGGAAATTAATAGAATTAGAAAAAGATTAGGGGGAATTAATGAAATAAAAATATGCTTCTTTGAAATAATTAACAAAATTGACAACCTTTTAGCAGGACTGACCAGGGAAATAACAAAAAAGACTTAAGTTACTAAAATCAGAAATGAAATAGAAGGCATCACTCACTATTCAACATACAAAAGTGAAAGGATTAAAAGAAAATAAGAAAAATTGTATGCCAACAAATTAGACAATGCTAAAATGAGAAAATCCTTAGAAGGACACAAGCTACTTCTCAGAACTAGTTCAAGATACATAAAATTTGAGCAGGGAAAACTTCATTTTCATTCTAAGAAGTAAGCATTACCCTGATAAAAGCAAAGATACCACACAAACAGAAACGAAACCTCAATCATAACTAGCAAAACAAAAATAACCACAATCAACATCTCTTATTAATAGAGAGGTACAAAAATCCTCAAAAAAAAATAGTAGGAAGACACAGACTGTATCTTAAAAACTGGCTTAAATTGAAGCTACCAGCAGATGAAAAGGATTACACAGAATGACCGAGATATATCCTAGAATGAAGGAATGGCTCAACATCTGAACCTCAATTCATGAAATATATTTCATCAATAGAACGAAGGTGAAAAGCCATATAATCATCTAAATACAAACATTTGTTTAAAAAAGAAGAAAGCCCAGCATGGTCGTGCATGCTTGTAACTCCAG
This sequence comes from Dinomys branickii, assembly GCA_004027595.1. Lineage (NCBI taxonomy): Eukaryota > Metazoa > Chordata > Mammalia > Rodentia > Dinomyidae > Dinomys > Dinomys branickii. The sequence continues at coordinate 6,728 of PVLD010021359.1, read as the reverse complement.
CACTCTGGAGGCGAGGGCAGGATAGGCAGCTCGAGGGCAGGTTGGGCTACACAGTGAATTTAAGGCCAAGGCTGGCCAGCCTGGATTACATAGCAAGAGCAGGTCTTTTAAAAAGGGAAGAGGAAGTAAGAGGAAAAAGGAGAAAAGAGGAGTAAGAAATGTAGCAGCAGAAGCATTTGTCAAAATCCACACACACACACAGACACGCACACGCACACACACAGCAAATATCTTATTCAATGGTTAAAAAAATTAAATGCATTCTCCCTACAAAAAGGAAGAAAGACAAGGAGGTCTACTTTTACCACCTGCTTTCAACATTGTACTAGACACTCTAGCCAGATCAGCTAGGAAAGAAAATGAAACAGAAGTCATTAAGATTGGAAGAAAAAAGATGAAAATTATCTCTATCTGTAAGTGTAACATTGCTGGCATAATCTTACACTTCAGAAACATTAAAGAGGGGGTGCAGGCGGGAGTCTCACAGCTCAGCATGGCTCAGCAGCACCACAGCCACCAGTAGCAGTAGTCCCAGCCCAGTGCAACCCAGTAGCACCAGGGGGCCGTGGGAACGGACATAGTGTTCCAACAGCACCAGCAGTGCTAGCGAGTGGCTCAGCAACTGTGGGACACTGTCTCCAGAGGGGGCCCATAGAGCCAGAAGGTAAAATCAATCTACCAAAGGGAAACTCATTGCATACAAGTTCCAGGTACATGTTGGATTTCATTCTATAACTGTGGGGCTTGCTCCTATGGTTAAACGTACAAAAGTAATAGTTACCATAATTGGCCAGTTGCTAGGCTGTGATGGATGTTATTGTTATTCCTAATTGTATTACTTTACCCTGGATGTCACATATGTTGCAATCAGTTTTTCTCCCTTATATGACAAAACTGTGATTGCCTGGGGTAATAACCATCAGCATAGTCCAGTACAAAAGGATGGAATGTGGAGCCAAATAGAAAGCAACCCCCCATGCTTAATAAATTAGGAAGGTAAGTTCTTGGGATAGACACAAAGACCAAGAACCACTTACACCTAGAACCATCTCTAAAGAATAGGCATTATGTAGGGAAGCCACGATATGAGTAATAAAGCCACCATAGGATATCTACAAGCACCAACATAAAAAATAAAGCAAAATAAAAACTGAAAATGACAAGACATAGGAGCAAAGTACAACTCCAAACCTCCAGCTCATCCAAGACAAATGATGAGCATAATCAAATATAAATAGGGAGTCACACTAGAATTTCTAAAATGATAGCAGTAGAAGTAGCAGCAGTAGTAGTAAATGGAGGAGGTGATAGAAAAAAATAATCTCTCAGATAAAAGATAGATGATGATCGAAATGAAAGACACACCAAACAATTCTAAAGTACACACAGATGAAAGAATGGAGGAAGTTAGGGAAACAATGCAAACCATCAATGGTCTAACACAGGAAAGAAATAGAAGCCATAAAACAGGGCCGGGATAGACATCCAGGAAATTAAAAATTGCACTGAAAGTACATGTAACGGATTGAAGAAAAACGAAGATGTAGTATCAGATTTAGAAGACAGGATTGCAGTTAGCGATGATGAAAAGAAAGATAAAGAATTTGACATACAAATAAGTGAGGCATATAGAACTCAAATAGCCATGATCAAAATACACCAAGGAACATAATAATCAAGATTTCAGAAATTCAACATGAGAACAGAATACTAAAAGCTGTTAGAGAATAAAATAACCTATAAAGGAAAACCCATTAGAATCACAGCAGATTTCTCAACATAAACCCTCAAGTCAATATGTTACATAAAAGAAACACACAACTGAAAAACAAAGTCATAGACTGAAAGCTGAAGGATGGAAAACATTACTCCATCTGACAGGAATCAGAAAAAGCAGGGGTACCTATTCTATTTGCAAACAATGTGAATTTCAAACTAAGACAGACCAAAAGAAACAAAGAAGGTCACTACATACTTGTTAAGGGAAACTGCAAGAAGAAATAATGTTCATAAATATATATGTACCAAACACTGGTATACATAATTACATAAAAAATATTAACAGACATATAGAATCCAATAAGGACTAACACAACATTAATATGGGACTGAAAGAGCCACTGTCACAAATAAGCAGATCAACTAGACAAAAAAAAAAAAAAAATCAACAAATAAATACAATTAAACCAAACCTGTGAACAAATGAACTTTGTAGATATCTACACAGTGTTCCACCCCACAACATCAGAATACACTTTCTTTTCAGCTGAACAGGGGACAGTCTCCAAAATAAACCACACAATAGCCCATGGAACATGCTTAAATAAATGCAAATGTGTTAAATCATCCCATGCATATTACCAGACCATAGTGCAATGAAATTGGAAATCAACAGCAAAAGAAGCCATGAAAAATGCATTAACACCTGGAAACTAAATAACACTCTCCTGAACAACCAATGGGTCACAGATGAAATTAAAGAAGATATTAAACAGCATCTACAATTGAATGATAATGCTGATACAATATACTGAAATGTATTGGACACAATGAAAACAGTTCTAAGAGGAAAATTTATAACAGTGAATTCTCATATCAGGAAAACAGAATGAGTGGGCTGGGGATATAGCTCAGTGGAATAAGCGCTTGCCTAGCAAGTGCAGGGTCCTGAGTTCGATCCCCTGTACTGCAAAAAAAAAAAAAAAAAAAAAAAAAAAAAAAAAAAAAAAACAGAATGAGCTCAAATAACCTAATGTTGAATCTCAAACTTCTAGAAAAAGAAGAACAAATCAAACTCAAAGCTCATATGACAGAGGAAATTATAAAGAACAGAAAATAATGTAATTGAAACTAAGAAAACAGTAAAAACAATCAATGAAGAGTTGGTTCTTTGAAGACTAAATAAAATTGATAAACCTTTAGCTAACCTTATCAAAAAAGAAAAAAAAATACTCAGATCTATGCAATTAGGAATGAAAAGAGTGAAATTATAATAGATCTTGCAGAAATCCAGATCATCAATACCAGTTTGAGAACCTGTATTCTAATAAGATGGAAAACACAGAAGAAATGGAAGATTCCCAGATACAAAGAATTACCAAGGCTGAATCAAGAAGGTATAAAAATTCTAAGTAACCTAATACCAGTCAATGTAATTAAAAACTTACCGACAAAGAAAAGCCCAGGTCCTAATGGCTCACTGCTGAATTCTACAACAAATTTAGAGAAGATATAATGCCACTACTGATGAAACTTTCTAATAAAATTGAAAGGGGAACATTATTCCTAAAGTTACTCCTGAAGTAAGTATTACCCTTATACCAAAACCAAAGAAGGACCCAGTGAAAAAAGTGAAACTACAGACCAATTCCCCTAATGGAAATAGATTTAAAAAAAATCCTTAGTAAGACACTGGAAAACAGAATGCAGCAAATCATCAAGATTATTCACTATGACCAAATAGGATTCATCGCAGGGATTCAGGGATGGTTCAACATACACAAATCAATAAATGAAATAAAGCATATCAACAGAGGCAAAGATAAAAGTCACATGATCATCTCAACAGATGCAGAAAAAGCATTTGTCAAGCCCAACAAACATTCATGATAAAAACCCTACAGAAAATTGGAAAAGATGGTTTTTATCTCAATCTGATAAAAGCCATCTATGACAAGCCAACAGCCAACATCATACTAAATGGTCAAAAACTGAAAACTTTCATTATGAAATCAGGAATAAGACAATTATGTGCCTTATCATTACCATAGTTCTGGAAACATTAGCCAGAGAAATTAGAGAAGAGAAAGAAATAAAGGAATAAGGATAAGGAAGGAAGAAGTTAAATTATCATTTTTGTAGATGACATAATACTCTACATAGAAGACCCCAAAAACTCCACTAAAAGCTTCTAGATGCAATAACCAAATTCAGTAGCTTAGCTGCATACAAATTGACACTCAAAAATCAAAAGCATACCTGTACACAAACAACAAAACACACAGAAAATTTAAGGACACAAACCCCTTTACAACAGCACTGAAAAAAAATGGAATACTTAAGAATCGATATAAGAAAGAAAGTAAAACATATCGACATTTAAAATTACAGTATGCTGTAAAAGGAGATCAAAGAAGATTTCAAAAAATAAAGGTATCCCTTGCTCATGAGTAGGAAGAACCCACATACTAAAAATGGCCATACTTCCAAAATTGCTACACAGAGTTAATGTAATCTCAATCAAAATACCACTAGCATACTGTACAGAACTAGAGAAAACATTCTTAAAATTGATTTAGAAACAGAAGAAACCTAGAACAAAAACTATTCTAGGTAACAAAGGCAAGACAAGGGGCATCATAATCCCCGATTTGAAATTACATTACAAAGCCACTGTGACAAAAACAGCATGGTCCTCCCCCCCCAAAAAAAAAACCAGATCTGAGGAAAGGGTAAGTAAGAGCCAAAGCATATAACAGGTATTGCAAAGTAGGAAAAAACTGTTCAAAGGAAAGTAGAACTTGGGAAGGGTGAGGGGGAAAGGAAGGAGGGGGAAAGAAAGAAAAGAATGAAAGAAATAGAGGAGGGATTGAAGGCAGGGGATGGGTTTGAAAAAAAAAGAGGAACCAGGATATAGCATGTATAGGTACAAGTTTCCTATGATGAATGTGAGCATTATGTATATCTAAAGTACCAATAAACTGAATTAAAAGAAAGAAATACTAAAGAGGTCCACTAAAAATCTATAATCCCTAATATATCAGCTGAGCAAATTTGTACCATAAAAGATTAATATATAAAAGTCATCTGTAAATTGGGCATGGTGGTACACATCCATAATGCTATCACTCAGGAGGCTGAGGCAAGAGGATGTCCACAAGTTCAAGGCCAGCCTTGGCTACATAGTGAGTTCAAGAATAGCCTAAACTGTATAGCAAGACCCTGCAGCAAAAAACAAACCAACTAAAAATACTCATCTGTAATTCTCTAAACTTGAAATGAATACTCCAATGACAATATTAATAAAAAGATTCCATTTACAATATCAAAAATAATACGTTTTGGAGTAAACTTAACATTTATAGAATAAAAGGTATAAAACACTGTTTAAATAACTAAAGAAGAATTGAAAGCAAAGATATTCCTTATTTATTTATTTATTTATTTTTTGTGCGGTACTAGGGTTCAATTGAGGCCTACACTGAGCCACATCCCCAGACCCTCCTCCTCTTTCTGTTCTGAGACAGCATTTCAGTAAATTCTTCATGCTGGCCTCAAACTTGGTATCCATCTGCCTCAGCTCCATGAGTTGCTGGTATTACAGGATGTACCACTCCACCCAACTTGGAATTTGTAAAAATTATTTCTTTAAATGTTTCTAAGAATACTATCAAGAAAGAAAAAAGGCAACCTCACAGAAGTGGGGTATCTTCAGTGACTTTCTACTTGCTGAGACAGAATACCCAATACTCAAAACTTAAAGGAGGAAAGGTTTATCTGAGGTCACAGTTTGTAGAGAGTTCAGTCCATAGTTGGCTGGCTCTAAGGCAGCCAAGGCATAGAAGAGGAGTCTTGTTTATGGCATACTGGCTGGAAAACGAGAAGATCAAGGGAGAAGGGAGGGAGACTAAACCCTTCAAGCTCTTGCCCCCAGTGACCTGCCTGCTCTGACCCGCTCCACCTCCTGGCCTCACATGTAGCTATGAACTCCTCAGTGCACTAGCCCATGATCTAATCACATCCCATAGCCCACCCATGAGCATATGGGGCTGAAGGGTACATCTAGATATACGCCATACAACAGAGAAAATGTTTGCAAACTGCTTATCTGATGAGGAACTTGTATCTAGGACATACTATATAAAGAACTTTTACAACTCAATTATAAAGATAGATGAACTTTTACGACTCAATTTAAATAGACATTTCTTTAAAGAAGATACAAGATGCCCAAAATATACATAAAAAGTTGCTCAAGTTGCTTAGCTATAAGTGAAAAAAAATGAAATTCACCATGATATGTATTGCTTCACACCCATTGGAATGGCCAGTATATTAAAATTAAAACAAATCAGAAAATAAATATTGCCAAGATGAAGAGTAATTGGAACACATACACTCTGTTGGTGTGAATTTAAAATGGCGCAGCTGGTTGGAAAAAAAAGTCTGACAGTTCCTCCAAGTGTTAAACACAAGCAACTATATAGTAATCCAGAAAGTCTACTCCTAGGTATATATCCCCAAAATAACAAAGCATGTCTACACAAGACATTTTTAATGAACTTTCATAGCATTATTATTCATATTAGCCAAAAAAGTAGAAACTATTCAAATGTCTAGCAACTGATAATTGGATAAATAAAATCTGCTATGTAAAATATAGCACACGAAATATATAGTCATAAAAAGGAAATAGGAATATACTCTATAACATAGACAAATCTTGAAAATCATATAAATGAAAGAAGCCAGTCACAAAAGACTATTCTGAGTAAAGAAATCTATAGAAACAGAAAGTAGATGAGTTGTTGCCTATGGGTGAGGTGGTGTAAGATGAAGAGTAACTGATGAAGGGGTTGGTGGTTCTTTTTGGATGATAAAAGTATTCTAAAATTAACTGTAAAGAGAACTCTCTGAGCACACCAAAAACCAGTAAATCATGCACTTTAAGTGAGTGTGTTATATAGTATATTATATCCCAATAAAAACATTAAAATAACAATATCAGT
>PVLD010021358.1:12514-31737 GCA_004027595.1 Dinomys branickii | reverse complement strand
AGGACAGCATCCAGAGCTAATTCCCTTCTATTTTCTCTACAATTCTGTATTTCCTCAATTGTTTTTGTATTAACAGAAGTGAAGATAACTTTATATTATACAGCATCCAGTGCAAATTCCCTACTATCTTCTCTATAATTTGGTATTTCCTTTAATGTTTTTGTGTTAACTAATGTGAAGATAACTATGTAATACAACAAAAAAATAAAAAAATAAAAAATAAATTAAAAGGCTTCTGCACAGCAAAGGAAAGAGCCAATAAAGTGAAGAGACAACCTACAGAAAGGGAAAATATTTTTACCAGCTACTCCTCAAACAGAGGATTAATACGTAGAATATATAAAAAATTCAACAACTTAGACTGCCAAAAATAAAAGACCTAACCAAAAAAAAAGCATTTGAAATGAAGACCCTCCACAGAAGAAATACAAATGGCCAATAAACACATGAAAAAGTGTTCTAATATATTCAGCTATTATAGAAACAGCTGAACATATTTTTAATATATTCAGCTATTATTCTGGTGGAATCTCTCCCACCCTACTCTACTAACAATGGCCACTGTCAAGGACTCAGAACACAACCGCTGGCCAGGATATTGGACGGGGAGAATCCCTACTCCTGTTGGTAGATATGTAAACAAATACAACCACTTTGGAAATCAGTATACAGATTCCTCAAAAAAGTAAAACAAATTTCACCTGCCCCAGCTATGTACCTGTCCTGAAGATCTTCCCAGGCGGGATAAAGTCATCATCCATACCTATGTTGGGGGCAGCTCAACTCACAACAGCTAACTTACAGAAGTCAGCTAGTTGCCCATAACAGATGAATGGATAAAGAAAACACAAGCCGGGTGTGGCGGTGCCCACCTGGGGTCCCAGTCCTAGGGAAGCCAAGGCAGGATGGGCCAAGTTTCAGCCCATATAATGAGTACAAGGCCTGAACTACGCTGCAAAACCATGTCTCACAAAACCAAAACAAGAAAATGTGCCATACATACAAGGGGGTACTACTCGGCTACGCGAAAATGCATTTGTGTCATTTGTAAGAAAATGGATGAATCTTGAGATATAATGCTAAGTAAGTTACAAGAGATTAAATATCGCATGGCCTCACTAATATGAGAGACCCAAAACACAAAAGAGCAAAATAAAGAGCCACGTTAACAACAGGAAGGTCGGCTCCCTATGGACAGGAGAGGGGCGGGGCGGGAGAAGGGAGTAAAAAGCTGTCGCGAAGGTACCAAACCCCCAAGCTGAACGGAACCACTACGTGTCTCGAACATACACTACGAAAAAAAATAAAATAAGATAAACGAACTACTGTATTCTAAAAACAAAGCCGATTTAATAAGAAAAATCCTGGAGATGTTATGGGTTCTAAAAACACACTGATGTGCTGGAAATCTGACTTTCAGAGAAGTTGTAAAGGAGAGCTCAACAACACTTTAGGAGGCCTAAGTCTCAGCAGGGACTGGTGCCCGGCCCGGCCCGGCCCGGCCTTCGCGGGGTCCCAGCTGGGGTGGCGGCTGCGCTGGGCCCTGCAGGGACTCGTTGGGACCCCCAGGTCTGTGACCCGCCGGTCAGTGACCCGCAGGTTCGCGGCCTCAGGACGCCCGCGGGGCAGAAGCGCTTCCCTCCGCGGAAGGCGGGGACTGAGACGCCCCAGCGGCTTAGAACTGCGGAGGAGCGTCCATCGCCGCGCTAGGGGAGTCGCGGTGGCCCGGCCTCGGCGCTCCCCTCCCGCCGCCCCACATGCTGGGGCCGACTCACCCTCGCAGCAGTAAGCCGCGAAGCTTGAAGGCGGAGAGCGCCCGGCTCCGCACCCGCTCCGGCGCCATGGTCCAGATTTGGCGCCACCGCCGCGGCTCCGCCCCATCCGGGGCGTGGTCGGGACGTGCCCCGCCCCTGACACGCCCACTTCGGTTCTCTGCTGTGCGAGTCCGCTCCAGGCAGCTGTGCCAGGCGGGCTGCGGCGCAACTGCGGAGTCCTGACTTGGGGACCACCGGGCACTCCTCAGCCGCTAGGAGATTGTGAGCCAAACATCCGTCCCTGGTGTGTGATGGAGAATGCGCTCCCCTTATCCCACTGCAGCATGGAGCCACGCGGCTCATGTTCCCTCCCCGTCCCCGCCCCGCGCCCGGTGCCGCGGGCCCTGGAGATTATTGTCACCCGGGTTTTCTCCAGGGACGCTCAGAGCTGCTACAGATTCCCATCGCTTCTTAGTTAAGGGCTTCCTCTGCTCTCTCAGGCACTTTTAACCCCAGCTCAGTCAAGCCTAGGGTGAACTGGGTTAAAATACAGAGGAGAGGGGAACAAGTCAAATCACACCAAGAGGGAACAACCAGGCACGTCCAGAATATGGAACGGTCGAAAAGCCAGCTGATTGATCTCTTTACAGAGTTAGCGTCACTTTGGAGGGTAAGAGACAGAAGGTCGAATCCAAAGTGTGCTCTAAGCTAGCCCCCAGAGACTTTTGCCTCCTGGCATTCCTGATTGTACACTCCCTCCCACAACGGAGAGGACTGACTCTGTGACCCACAGGCTGCTCTGGACAGGACAGGGAAACTTCCAAGGCCAGGGAGGTCATAAAAGACACGGCCGCCTCTGCGTTGCTCTCTTGTGTCACTCTATATTGGGGAAGCAGCTGCCTTCAAGCAGCTCTGTGAAAAGCACCATATGTTAAGAGATTGAGGCCTCTTGCCAACAGCCAGCAATTTGCCATCCATGTGCCAGTGTGCATGAGCAATTTCGATGGAGGCAAATCTTCCAGCCCAGTGGAGTCTGACTGACTACAACCCCCCACCAATATCCTGACTGCAACCTTAGGAGAGACCAGGGACTGAACCCCTCAGTCAAGCTGTCCTCAAATTCTTGAGTGAGATAATAAACCTTTCTTGCTGTTTTAACCCACTAAATTTGGGGTTAGTGTGTACACAGCAATAGATAAGTAATACATACCTTTAAAAAGATTTTTTTAAACAAAACCTGGGTACCAGCTCATAAAAAAAATACTATGACACATATTTGGAATGCAATTTGGGAATCTTGACTATGAATTAGATATCAGATTAAGGAACACATTTTCTTAGATTGGCCATGTAGGCGAAAGTCTATTTCTAGAAGATCATGTGGAAGTGTAACATTGCCTACCACTCTCAACTCTGCAAAGTGAAACATGAATACACATATTCAAATACATACCTAGCATGGTGATATTAGTAGTAAGTGGAGGACATATGTATATTCTTTGAACAATCTTTTCAGCTTTCTTTATATCTGATAGATTTCATAGTAAGAAACTGTAGAGAAAAGATGATCCCAATTTCTCAGCAGTCTACCACAGTCTGACAATGATTCTCTTTCTCCCATAAACTTTCAACACCTTCCCCTCTGGCTTCTTCACCTGGCTGGCTCATAAAGTCCCTATATGTCATTGCACAACTAAGTACCGATGACCTCCAGATCCCTATCTGTCTCAGGCTTCAAGGTCAACTGTGTACCTCCCCAATGGACTCACTGCCATCCTGCTCCCCGCTCGTGTGCACTAAGCCAGTGAAGTGCTCTACTTACCTGCCAACCAAGCACCCAGCCAGTAAATGAGACACACAGCATCTCAGATTCCTCCCTCTTCCTTCTGCATAAGCCGATCAGCTAGCAAGTCTCAGTGGTTTCCTTTCTCTCTCCATAGCCAGGACACTCACTTCGGTCATCAGTCTCTCTAGGGATCTATAACTGCCCCACTAACTGCTCTCCTTGCCTCCAATCTTGCCATTAGAATAAACTGTGTGATTGTGTGTGTGTGTGTGTGTGCCTGTGGATTGAACCCAGGGCCTTCACACTGAGCCACATTCAAGCCCTTTTTTGTTTTGAGGCAAGGTCTTACTGCTGGTCTCAAACTCACAATCCTCCTGCCTCAGTTTACCAGAGTACTGAGATTGTAGGGATGCACCACCATTCTGGATTTAAACTTCCTAAAATATAATTCTTTGTCACTTCCCAATTTAAAATTCTTCAAAATCTTACCATATTAGGATGAACAAATCATCTTTCCTTCTGCCAAGAGCACCTCTCCCCCTCTTCCTCTCTACTTACCTGAACAACTTTCACTCATTCTTTAGCTCTTACCTTGGACTTTATTTTCTCTCAGGAACCATCCCAGTTTACTAAAATCTGAGGTCAGTTTAGGTCCTCCTCTATAACTCCAGGCACCCAGAGTTTTGCTATCTTCATACCTACTACATCTGTGGGCATTGTTTGCTGGTCGACAGTTTCACTAGACCTTAAGGTCCAGTAGGACCAGCGTTTCACAAAAATACAGTACTTTTCTGGGGAGTGCACACCTGCAGTTCCAGGTCCTCAAGAAGTTGAGGGAAGGGGACCTCCCTTAAAACTCAGGATTTTGGGGCCTGCCTGTGCAACACAAGTAATACCCTGTTTCTTAAGTAAAAATACAGTACCAGTATTACTTATGAGATAACCCAGTGAGGACTTATATATGTGTAACTGAAGCATAAGTAAAATACACAGATCTGAAGTTCAGTAATGTAGGGAGCGGCCAAAGCTGCAAATTAGTCACATGTGTGAGGGCAAGGCAGAGCAGATCCAAGAACAAAGAACACACAGGCCATAGAAGCTGCCTCAGTCCAGAGAACACCAAGCCCTGAGATAATCCAACTATTGGGTGCTAGGCAAAGCTGTGTCACGTGACACCAACTTTGTCAAATGTATGACTAAACATCCCTATGGTGGTTGAGCAGTTTCTTTCCTCCCATCAGAGAAAGAGGGCTCCCTGACCTCAGCTTTTGTCCCTTACCTTTATTTTCCCATCCTCCTGCCATCCTCCCACACACCCTGAACTTCAAGAGCTGCACAGGAGGAGGCACAATAGGATGCAGTTCAGTATATTTCGGTACGATGTATGCCCCCAGGTAACAGTATCAAAATATAGTTCACATCCACCATTCCGGAACATCCCTTGTATTCTTTTTCCATCAATTCCCAGTTCCTATCTAGTTTTGTTTATCTTAGATTTCATATAAATTAAATCACACAGCATATACTTTTCTTATGTCTAGCTTCACTATGTATTAGATGCACTCATGTCACATACATTTATCAGCAACTTTGTCACTTTTTATTTCTGAGAAGCATATCATATATGAATATAAAGTTTATCCATTCACCTAGTAACAGAGGTTTGGGGTCTTTATGCATTCAGATGCATGTCATTTTCTTTATGTATGTATATATATTATTTTTCTTGTATAAATTCTTAGAGGCAAAATATCTGGGTCATGTCATACGTATGTTTTTATACATTCCTACCTTCTAATATATAGATGTATAGGCTTTTAACTCACTATGTGGCCCAGGAAGCCCTCAAATTCACAGTGATCATCCTGCCTCAGCCTCCTGAGTGTTGGGATTATAGATGCATGCCACCATGGCCAAGCAAGAAAGTGATATCTAAACTAAAAGCTGAACAGTGAATTATCTCAGTAAAGTTAATCTGGTATATGTTATAAATAAAAGGAGAAATTTTTACACTTAAAATTATACTTGGACTAATTTCTACTAGTCCATTAAAAGGAATGGTTTGTGCTTATATTATTTTTGGGGGGTTTTTTGGTACCAGGAATCAAACTCAGGACCTTGCACTTTCAGGCAGGCACTTGTGGCACTGAGCTATATCCCTGGCCTTCTGTTTGATTAATTTTGCATGCCTATATCTTGTAAGCTGAGCAACTACTTTGAAGGTAACAATATGCATTAGAATACCATTGTTAATTTTCTACTACCTTGTTTTGAAATTGTTTTTGGTTTTTGGGTTTGTCTGTGTGTTTGTTTGTTTTGGTGTCAGGACTCAAACTCAGGCCCTCATGCTTACAGGCAGGTGCAGCGCCGCTGAGCTACATCCCAGCCCTAAAACTCTGTCATTGTTTTTATTGTTTTTTTCTCTTTAAAATAAAAACTAAAAAAAAAACTAAATAAATAAATAAATAAATAAAACCTAAAATAAATAAATAAATAAAAACTAGAAGCATAAGCATAAGTAAAATACACAGGTATATGTTATAAATAAAAAATCTAAACATTTTAATTGAATATGAATACAAGTATTAAAAATCCATTAATAGACTAGCAAAAATGTAGAGTACCTAGGAGAAGAGGGAGAAAATGAAGAAGAGGGGGAAGAGGAAGATGGGGAGGAAATCTTATTAAAAATAGTTGAGATCAGGGAAGAGGGTGTAGCTCAGGGATAGAACAGTTGCCTAACATGCCCATGGCTCTGGGTTCAACCTCCATTACTGCAAAAATAAATCAGTCAATCCAAAATTAAGCAAGGTAAGCCAGGCGTGGTGGCGCACACCTGTAATCACCACACTTGGGAGGCTGAGGCCGGAGGATCCTTACTAGTACGAGACCAGCCTGGGCTACAAAGTGAGCTCAAGGCCAGCCTGAACTGCATAGAGAGACCCTGTCTCAAAAAGACAGAAAACAAAATTAAGCAAGGTAGAAACCTGGCTTTCCTCTTGCCACGATAAACTCAAAACACTGAACTGCATTCATTTACTTTACACCACCTTGAGTACACACAACAAGAGATAAAGCACAAAAGTTACTCGAGGTGTGAAATCAGGTGTGGTGGCACAAACCTGTAATCCCAGCACTCCTGAGGCTGAGGCAGCAGAATTGCCATGAGTTTGAAGCCAGCCTCACCTACACAGTGAGTTCAAAACCAACCTGAACAACATGGTAAGACTCTGTCTCAAATAAAAAAAATTTATACGTATGTATCAGAAACCCCCTTGCATAAAACACAGTCCAAACCGGGCATGGCAGTGCACACCTGTAATTCCAGCACTCGGGAGGCTGAGGCAAGAGGATCCTTGTGAGTTCGAAACCAGCCTGTACTACAAAGTGAGCTCAAGACTAGTTTGAACTTCATAGTGAGACCCTGTCTCAAAAAGGCAAAATAAAAGAAAACGTCAGGAATTCTGATTGCAGAATAAAATGTGAATGTTAAAAAAATAAAACAGTCCAAAAGGCTTCACTGAAATACAATTGCTAATATGCTATCTTAGCAAAGCCCCACAAATTTAACAGCATACTTTGTTGGTAAGACTATGAGAAATTGTCACTGTCATATATTGTTGGCAATGATACAGTCCCCACGGACTGAAGTTAAGCAATATGTCAAAATTCCACACGCATTTATCTTACTCTGACCCTGCAGCCCTCACTTCTAGAACTCCACTCCAGACAAATTTGTAGAATTATAAAGTCACATGTGCATAGCTATTCATCACAAGATTATTTGTGATAAAAACAACAAAAAAACACAACCCATATATCAAGAAGGTCTTGAGCTAATAAATGATGACATCCACTCAATGTGAAACTAACCCTTTCACAAGTCAGGGCACTGTGAAGTCAGAACCACAGAGGAAGATTGCTACACTGGGAGGAAACAATACCTTGCTAAATGGAAAAAAGTTACAGAACTGTTATAACTGTTTCTTTTTGTGTTCAAATAGGGGGAAATACTACTCTCTGTGTGTTTACTTATATTGTCCAAAAGAAACAACAGAAAGTATCACCAAAGTGTACCAACCCCAAAGATCTTCCTGTGACACAGAATGAAAAATTCCTGGAAAACCAACCTATCCAGATTCTAATGAAGCCTTTAGCTTTGGCTTCTAGTCTAAAGAAATAGACAGGCTGGCTACACATTTTTTTTTTTTTTTTAGACAGGGTCTCCATATGCAGTTCAGGCTGGCTTTGAGCTCACTTTGTAGGCCAGGTTGGTCTCAAACTCGCAGCGATCCTCCTGCCTCAGCCTCCCGAGTGCTGGGATTACAGGCATGCACCACCAGGCTCGGCTAGGATGGTTACATCGAATTTTCAAGAAAACTCACTGAGAAAGCAACCACAGACCCAGAATAGGGGAAAATAGCAAAACTAACCCTTTCACAAGTCAGGGCAGAAAGGTGATGGTCAGAGACAGATAGACACACAGAGACAGCTCTTTAAGAGGCACAGTGATCAAATATGTTACAAAAAAAAAAAAAACAATTGCAAAAGACATTTCGAGAGAAGTAAGGAATTTCACTATGGATTGCCTGCTAAGTCAGGTTACTTTGGCAAAACACAATCTCAAGTGAGAAGAAATCAGTGCATAGCTCGGCTCCTTGGAAGCTGCCACTCCTTCCCTACTGCTAAGAACCAAAGAATCCCTCGCAAGCCACGCGTGCTTGGCTCGGCTTCCCAAGCGGGCGTGCTGCGACGCAGACGCACTGGTTCCGCCTTCCCACCAATCTCGACCCTCGACGCATTTCGTCGGCGCGTGCGGACAGGAGTCGAGTCGACGCGAGGCTGCTCGGCGGGAGGGGCTGCGGCGCGCCCAGCGACGGCGCGGATGGCGGACTCGCAGCTGTTCTGCGTGGCGGAGGAGCGCAGCGGTCACTGCGCCGTGGTGGACGGAAACTTCCTCTACGTGTGGGGAGGCTACGTGGTAAGGGGAAGAGGCGGGGCGGGACGGACTCGCGGCGGGACCCCACCCCCGCCACTCTGTCGGAGGGGACTGCGAGGGTCGCGTACACGGCGCCCGCGGTGGTTCGCCCCCCAGTCCTGCGTCCCCGCGCTCAGCAGTCCGGCCGTTGCTGCCTCTGCTGAAACCTCGGCACCCGGGTTCCGGGCGCTTCCCACCCCCACCAACCTTAACTGGGGTTCCTCCCAGTCAATGCCGCGCGGTTAATTAGCACCTTAAATCCCGGCGCGGACTTGAAAGGAGCCGAGGACGCCGTTATGTATTATTGTGTATCTATTTCCTTTATCCCACGGCGCGACGTGAAATAAAATCGAAATCACTGAAGCAATTAAATATTTCTAAGCTATTTTTAGTGACGTTTCTTTACCAATGGGTGATTACGGATTTTACCCCCTCGAATTTCAACGGAGGCTCATAGTAGCAACACTTTACCAAAGAATATTGTTTAAAATTCGGAGTACATTGGAGGTTGGATTGTGTGTGTTTTCTCTCTAGAATCATAGGATTCTAGCAAGAATTATAAATGAGGAAAACCACTGAGGGATGTGTGCCAGCTTTCTTAGCAGATTTTTAAAAGAAGCCCATCTGGAAGCTTTACTGAAAACAGAACTTGCATGTTCTGACTTCATGCTATTACATGACAGACCTGTAACATGACGGAATTACACAGAAATAAAATATATACTATGTATGTTAATAAGTCTCAGATGCAAGTTGGTTTTTGTGTGTTTATTCTTAAAATAGTAGCAGAAAAATTGTAACTAATCTTTGAGCACTTACTATATCTGGCATGTGCTAGAAATTCCCGTGACCCTAATCTTGTATAAGCTTTGTTATAATCTTGTAAAGTAACCAGTATCTTCATTTTATAAAGACAGCTAATGAGAGTAACTTTGAAGACTATTTGACCTCAAGGGCAGCAGATCCCAACTTAAGTATATGGGATATCCAAAGACTTTTATTATTATTGTTATTACTATTAACTAGTATAATGACTGATAATATTTCTAGTTTTTTTAATAAAAATAGGCTGAATATGATGGTTATGTGCACAAAATTTTTTTGGATTTGTTTTTGAGCTCTGTCATTTAAAGATGTAAGATGTCAGATTTCAGCAGCTGTGTTGATTCTTTATGTTGTAATGGTTAAGTGAAAAAACTTGAAGTAATGATCTGTGGTTAGCTGTGGCACGTGCCTGTGATCCCAACAACTTGGGCGGCTGAGACAGGAGAGTCTTAAGTTCGAGCCCAGCTGAACAACTAAACTAAGGAAGACCCTGTCTGAAAATTTTAAAGGAGGCCCTGGGGTGTAGCTCATTGGTAAAGAGCTTACCTAACATGCAAGAGGCCTTGGGCTCAACCTTCAGTACTGCAAAATAAATAAAATGATCCTGTAGTGTATCTATAAGGGTTTATTTTAGATCCATACATGAAATGTGTCATGTCAGAGTAAAAGTCTTTTGGGGACGTTAATGAGATGTCTGAGTTTTAACACCTTATTTTAATATTGATACCTGTGTAATTGGTAAGGTTCCAATTCTTCAGGTGGCAGTGACTGAATGCAAATAGTGCTTTTCCTACTTCTTACTCATCTAGGCCGCAGAAGGGCTGTAAGAACCGTGCTGGATAATACAACAGAGATTCAAATCTATTAGTTTTTGAACTCCTGGAATCATCAGGAGTTAAACTGTGTTGAAAGCATAAATGAGAGGAAAAGGAAAGTAGGAAGCAAAAGAAGACAGAGTGTATCACGAGAAAGGATACACTCCCTCCAGCAGGTGCTTGACTACAGCCTTCTGAGTAGAAGCTACCTAACCTGCGGAATCTGGAGATACCCCAATAGTCAATAGCACAGAACAGTGACCACATGATTCCACATTATATCTTTCAATCATACTTTTCCCCTTCCTTAGGGCAAGCATGTGTGTTAAAATTGGCAAACATGCATTGTATGGTTTTGTTTGTTTGGTTGGTTTGGCTTTGGGGGAGGTGGTACTGAGACTCACATTCAGGACCTTGTGCTTGCCAGGCAGGCACTGTGCAGCTGAGCTGTATCTCCAGCTCAGTAAAACATGCATTCTAAAACTCAGATATTTCCAAATTACTTTATAGAGATAAGTAATTATCTCATTATTGAAAAGATCTCATAAAACAAAAGTATCTGAAAACACCACTAGCAATAAGAGAAGCGATGCTGGGGGAGAAAGTGGTACGTTTTAGTTGGTGCCAGAATATCCTTTTAGTTCGTCCTTCTACATCTCCCCGTTCTGAAACTCATAAGACTTTGGCGCTGCCACTGGACATTAGAAGTCATGAGTAGTTTTTCTTCATTTGGGAGGAAAAATTCAGGGTCTATATTTGTTGAAGGTATGTGGCCTTAATCATTTAAAAAAGTGTGTGTTGCCTTAATACAATTGATATTAATACATTTTCCTCTTAGAAAATAACTGCATACATATGATTATATATTTCTTAGAAAGAGGATCAATTTGAAAAATGTTCAAAAGAAGTGAAGGTAGGAGGCTTATAGTGCCAAATATTTTTTGCCCCTGCGTCCCCTATAGTACCAGATATTAAAATGTATCACAGCACTGTAGTAATCAAATCAGAGATCCTGATGCAGTATAGATACAGCACTGTAGAATAGGAAAGAAACTACATAAACAGCCAACCATATAATACTGTTTTATATTTTTAAAGTAGCATTTTAAATCCCAAAAGCAATCACTTTGTGCAGTAAGTAGCCCTAGAATCATTGGAGGAAAATAATATTGTAGCCTTATGGTTGACAAGATAAATATAGAAAAATTAAACTACTATATAGGACAGGATTTATATTACTATTGTAAAATCTTGAGGAAAACAATCAGAATTGTGAAAACTATAAAAAAGGATTGACAGATCAAACTTAAAAATTAGTTTATTTTTAAGCAACATAATAAACTGAGAAGGCAAATGACAAATGAGAAAATACTTGCAACATATATAATAGACAAATATCTTATAAAAAATGTAAAACAATATCCCTATTGAAAATGAGCTGTGGATAAGCACAGTATGCAAAAGAGGTAGAAACAGAACCAAAGAAACCCAGCTGGAATGAACAATGAGGTTTTTCTTCCATAGTTTGCAAAGATTAGAAAGAATTTTTGGGAAAAGCATGGAGAAAAGCATTACTCATACACTCTTCATGGGGTGCGTATTTGTATAACCTTGTTGAGAAATGTAGCAACGTGTATCAAAAGGCTTATGTTCTCTTTAAGGGAACAGTTCTACTCACGTATCTGTAAGTGATCACAGCGACCATCTAGGACGTGTGGAAGATGCTGTTCTCAGTTCCAGAATCTGAACCTCCTTTCTCTGCTTGCGGTGTTTCCTCGCTGAGTCTGTTGTTGGTGCATCTATTTTTGTTGTCTCACCCGCTCCTACCTACCCCCACAGAAGGTCTGTTCTACAAGATCGTTAGTTTCGTTTTGTATCCCCAGTGTCTAAAACTGGTTGTAGCTCCTAGGTTCCCAGTAAAAACCTGAATGTCAGGTACTCCCAGCTTCACTTACAGCTGTATTGTGGGCAAAACCCTATTGGTTACATTAATCTGTGCTAGATTTGGATTCAAGGATAAAGGTGCAGAACCCTAGGGCCTGTAGAGGAGTCTTTACCATAGCAATACAGTTTCAGAGGCCTAAGGTCGCTGACATCAAAGGCAGCGAGTGCCACAAGCTGCACTGTGGTGCTCACCAATGACTGCAGAACTATTATATGGCATTTCAGATCGTGCTCTTGCTATTCATTCATTCATTCGGTACGGTGGGGGGGGGGGGTTGAACCCAGAGTCTTTGCACTGTATCACATCCCAGCCTTTTTTTGTATTTTGAGACAGGGTCTTCCTAAGTCACTAAATTTCCCAAGCTGGGCTTGAATTTGTTGTCCTCCTGCCTCAGCCTTCAAAGTGCTGGGATTACAGGCGTGCACCATCTCACACAGCTCTAGAATGTTCTTGTTAATCACTTTTTAGAATAGTATTACCACATATATATGCCCAAGCAATCTATTTGGTTTTGGAATTATAGTATGTTTTCTTTCATGATTTTTAGGTTTTGTTTTGATTTTGAGATGTTGTCTTGCTTTGTTGTCCATTGTGGTCTCTGACTCCTAGGCTTAGGTGATCCTGCCCCAGAGCCTCCCTGGTGCAGGGACTGCAGATGTGTGTCACCAGCCCCAGGTAGTTTGGAGAATTGCCGATTGTTTGCTCAGGTGCTATGCACTGTATGAGACTGTACCTGTTGTTATTTGGTGTCCATTCTGGTTCATCAGTGTCTGAGATGCCCACTTGTTAAATGCTTTGAAAATCATCCCTGGATCCATCTATCTTGTTGAATGAGTTTACTGAGATTTTTTTTTTTTATCCATCTATGCTTGGTGAATATTTGAATGTTCCTGTTTTCTTAATGTTATAAACAATGCTACAATAAGCATTCTTGTAACATGCCTCCCATTATACATGTCCAAGGGCATGCACAGTCTCTAGGGCGTATACTAAGGAATGAAATTCTGGTCTCTGGTGTGTAATTTTACTCGGAGGTTTCAGACTGTTGCCACAGTGGTTTTTATCAGCTTATGCTCCACCAGTCTCCTCCTTGCTTCACATCTTTGACAACATTTGGGGCCATCTGTCCTTAAATTTATTGCCAGTCCAGTGAGTATGACATGTATCTCATAGTTTTTCTTTTCATCTCCTGGATTACTGGTAAATTGGAGTGTCTTTTCATAACTTTATGGACTGTGTGTTTTCTGGGAAAATGGTGGTATAATGCCTTTTGCTACTTTTTTTCCATAGTTGTCTTTTTTGCTGTGAATTCTTTTTAGATAGTTGTATGAGTTGAATATGCCTTTTCAGTTAGAAGTTTGCCTTTGCCTGTTGCTGTTAATTTTTTTGTTGAAGAGAAGTTACTAATTTTTATGTAATTTCAAACATTTCCTTAATGCTTTGAATTTTCTGCACCGTGTTTAAGTCTTCCCAAGTGGACGTCATAAAGTGTCCAGTATTGTCTTCCAAACATTTTTCAGTTTTGCCTTTTATGTTTAAGTCCTTCTATTAACCTGGATTTTTGTTCTGAATGCTTCTTTTTAAGGTTTAAAGTAGGGATCTAACTATAATTTTTTCAGTTATATTTTCTACATGGGTATTCACTTGTCCTGTGTCACATGTTAAATGGTCCCTCCTCTCCTTACTAAACTGCAAACCCAGTGTGTCATGCATCAAGCTTTTGTGGATGTGTGGTCTGTTTCTAGATTGTTTACTCTTTCATTATATTTATTCTTGTGACAGAACTACACTATCCAAATTATAGTAGCTTTAGAAAGCAGTATAACTGGGGTAGTGATAGTCCTATCTTCATTCTTATTCTTGTTGTTTAGGATTTTTTTTGGGTTATTTTAGGCCTTTTGTTGTTCTATACTTGTTTTTTATAATTTTTATTTTAGTAAAATAAATAAAACATAAATGCTGACCATATTTAAGTGTATAATCAGTGGTGTTCCTTGTGTTCACAGTGGTATGCAGCCATCACCCCTATCTAGTTCCAGAACTTTTGTGACTCCAAACCCTGTGCCCATCATAGTCCATGTCCCCACCCCCCACCACCGAGCCCAGGTAGCCTCTACTCTACTGTGTTTCTGTGAATTGCTTTTTTCATATATATTTCATGAGTGAAATCATACAGTATTTGTCTTTTGTCTTTTGCTTATTTTACTTAGTGTTCTTCAGTGTGGTATGCATCAGAACCTCATACTTCTTATGGCTGAATAATGCTACATTGTACTATACACCACACTTTATTTATCATTCATCTGTTGATATATACTTCGATTTGTTTTCACTTTTTGTCTCATGAATAATGCTGCCATGAACATTGGTATATAAGTATCTGAGTTTCTATTTTCAGTCTTCTGAGCATCTAGAAGTTGAACTTTTGGATCATAGTTTATTCTCCTTTTCTGTTTATCTTCTCAAGGAATAATCACATTTTTCATAATGTAACACATACAGATTTTTTAATCAAATTGTCAATTTTCACAAAGTACCCTGTTTGTATTTACTGGTTACTGTATTCAGTGTTTAGAACACTTGGAGAGATAGACATGTAGTGAAATTGAATTTTCTAATCCAACTATGGAGTCTGTCTTTCCACTCATTCAGGACTGTTTTAATGTCACTCAATAAAATCTGATAGGTATCTTCATAGGAACTGGGTACATCTTTTTTTATTTATATTAATTTTTAAAATTTAAATTTCTTGATGCTGGTGTTTTAAAATACAATTGACTTTTATTTTTTTCTGGCAAGATTTCTCAACTTTGACTAATCCTTTGTAATTATCTATTTTTACTTTTATTTTATAAAGATAATCATGTAATGTACAAATGATGGCAGTTTGGTTTCTTCCAAACCACTGCACTGTCTTCCACCACTGCACTGGTAGATTTGAAGTACAGGGTTAAATAGAAGTTACTCTTTTTCCTGGATCCCAGTTTTAAAGAACTGTCTTCAGCATTAGGCTATTAAATTTGATGCTTGTCTTAGGGTGTTTCAGCTTTTTGTAGTTGGCATTTGTCAAGTTAAGGAAGTTCTTTTCCATCTGATTTGTACCGTTTTTGGTTTTTGAGTGTGTGGGACCTCACCTGTGCTAAGCACGGTCAGCTGAGGAGCCTCCATGCCTGATACTGTGGTAGAGATTTTAGATTGTAGATTCAGTCAGCTTGAAGCTCACATTTTCCATTTTTATCTTGTCAGGGTTCATACGGTTCCCCCAGCCACCCCACTATATACATTTCATTGAAGTTTTCAAATGTATTAGCGTCAATCCAAAATTGTTCCTAATATCCTTTATTTAATCTTGACAGCAATGAACTGGTATGTCCCCTTTTCACCCCTACAATTGCTTATTTGTAACTCTTTTTTCCTCCTTTTTCTTTTCTGTGTTTTTGAGACGGTCTCGCTATGCAATTCAGGCAGGTGTTGAGGTCACTTTGTAGCCCAGGCTGGCCTTGAACTCTCAATGATCCTCCTGCCTCAGCCTCCCGAGTGCTGGGATTACAGGCATGCGCCACCATTCCTGGCTTTTTTCCTCCTCTGAATAATTTTCCAGACGTTTATCAGCCTTTTGAAAACCAAATTTGGTTTACTTGATCCTTTCTCCCTATTGTATTCTTTCTATGTTCCTAACATCTGTTCCTTTTTATGTCTTCCTACTTTCTGTGGGTTTATTAGGTTGCTATTTCTTCAGTTTCTGAAGTTGGATTCTCAACTCATTCTTCTTACAATTCTTTTTTTGTCTTTTTGAGACAGGCTCTTGCTATGCAGTTCAGGCTGGCCTTGAGCTCAATTTGTAGCCCAGGTTGGTCTTGAACTTGCAACGATCCTCCTGCCTCAGCCTCCTGAGTACTGGGATTACAGGCATGGGACACCACACCCAGCAAAATACAGTTCTTTTAAACTTATTATATAAGTATTTAAATCTATAAAGTTTCTTCTATTGAGGCATGCTTGCATCTGCTTGTAATCCTAGCACTTGAGAGGCTGAGGCAGTAGGATCACTGAGAGTTGAAGGCCAGCCAGGGCTACATAGTGAGTTCAAGCCCACCCTGAACTGTATAGCAAGACCTTATCCCAACAAACCCAAACAGTCTCTTTTAAGTATCACTTTAGCTGCATCCCTTAAGTTGTGATAAAGCAAAGTTTTGTCATTTTATGTTTTAAATATTTTATTTGTGTGTGCGTGTGAACTTTTCCTCTGAGCTATGTCTCAGCCCAGACTGGGCTCATACTTGCGGTACTTCTACCTCCGCCTCCCAGACTACTGGGATTATAGGTGTGCCCTGGCTTTTCATTTCTGATTTGACTCTTGAATTGTTTTGGAGGATATTGTGAATTTCTAAAGATAAGGTGTTCTTATAATTAGATTTGTTTCAATTAATTTCTAATTTAATTGTGTTATACTGTGTGATTTATAGGTGTCTGATACCAGCTCTTCACAATATTTTAGGTATCCTTAAAGACCAGTATGTAGCCAGTTTTCGAAAATATGTTATTTACTCTTATAAAGAATATAGATTTGAACTATTGGATGAAGTATTTTATATATGTACATTTTACAAGCTTTGCTAATCATGATTTTCAAATCTCTTATACCTTTGTTTTTTTAAACTCCTGGTCTATCAATCACTGTGACAGGTAATAAAATGTCCTTCTCTGACTTAGGCTTCTAGTTTTTCCCAGTGGCCCTGTCCATTTTTGCTCTATGTGTGCTATTTTTTATGTGTTCATGAATTTAGAATTGTTATATCTTTCTGCTTAACTATTTTATTTTTTATTTATTTGTCTTTTATTTATTTTTTTTGCAGGACTGGGGATTGAACTCAGGACCTTGCCCTTGCCAGGAAGGCGCTTATGCCACTGAGCTATATCCCCAGCCCTAAATTTTTTTATTTTTTTAACTATCTTATTAATTTGTAAGCAATCTTCTTTATCTGTAATAATGCTATTTGCCTGAAAATCTATTTTGCTAGCACTAATGCAACAATATGTTATTTTGTAGTTAATATTTGCATGACATTTCTACCCTTTGATGGAAACTGTGTCTTTATATTTTATGTACTACATATACACAGATCTTATTTTTATCCAGTCCAATATTACTGTATTTTATCATATTTTCTTATTTATTTAGTTAATTAGTTACTCTACATAGTGCAGGTTGGCCTTGAACTCACTATGTAGGCCAGACTGGCCTTGAATTTGCAGTAATCTTCCTGCCTCAGCCTTCTGAGTGCTGGATTTAATTTTGCCTATTTTCTTTTCTTTTCCTTTTTGGTCTATTTGAGACAGGGTTTCAATATGCAGTTCAGGTTGGTCTTAAACTCACTTTGTAGTCCAGGTTGGCCTCAAACTTGCAGCAGTCCTCCTGCAGCCTCCCAAGTGCTGGGATTACAGGCGTGCACTACCACACTCAACTCTAATTTTGCCTATTCTCATTTAACCTAATTCTGATATACTTTTTCCTATTTTTAACTTTTTTTAATTTTAAAATTTTATTTCTTCTTTAACTTTCTCATTTTGAGGGCGATTTTGTTTCTCCATTTGTTTCTCTTTATTTAGAAAGTATGATTTATTTTTAGTTATTTGGTAGCTACCCTGTTTCAACATGAGTAGTTCACAAAGCTCAAATTTAAACTTTTGTGTCTTGCCATGCAGTACAGCTCAAGAGCGCTTCCTTGGCTGGTCTGTGGGAGGCGCTGGCGCCCATCCGCAGCGGGGAGGGGATTGGAATTCAGTGGCCCTTGCCCTGGTGGTCAGCTTTTCAGAACTGAAACAGGTACCTGAGGTAATCAACCTATGAAGCGAAAAGAGTTATTTTGGCTCCCAGTTTTGCAGGTTTCTGTCCATGAGTGATTGGTCCTGCTGGTTTGGGCCTGCGGTGGCAAAACAAGTCATAGTGGAACTTAACTGCTCACTTGTGGTCGGAAGTGAGAAGGAGACCGGGTGCCCACAGTCCCCTTCTGCCTTGCTCCGAAGACCTAACCCAGGCACTGCCTGCTGCAGTTCCTGCCCGAGCTGGGGCCAAGCGTTTGAGCCCTGCACGCTTGGGGCCGTGGAAGGTTCAGACTCTCGCAATGGCAGTTCATCTGTGGATTCTCTTCAGCTGTTTTTAAGGCTGTCTCTTTTCTTTAATGTCTTACTCTTCAGTTTTACTCTGATTTATTTATCCTGCCGGAGATCGGTATCTCTTCAGCTGTTACCTCTTCCCGGTTCTAGTTTGTCCTAATGTAATTCTTAATGAACGCAGTTCTTTTCTATCTCCGTCTCGCTTCACTTCTTTCTAAAATATATTTCCTCTTCCTGACCTGCGTCTCTGATGGATTGGGTCACGTAGCCTCTCTACAGGATGACCTCGGCAGGCGTGGTCTCAGGAGAATAGTGCGTGTAGAAGCCAGACAGGGGCCGGGGATATGGCTCAGGGGCCCAACACCTGCCTGGCAAGCACAAAGTTATGCATTTGATTCCTAATACCCAAAACGAACAAAAGCAAAGCCAGACTGGGCTGGCCACACGCAACGTTGAGGGGTGATGCCGTGCAGACTTCTGCTATAGCTCAGTGTGGGTTTTTCTCTTTCTGTGAAAGCAAAAGAGAAATGGAAGGAAGTTAAGGGAAAGTGGAGGGAAGGAGCCCAGGAGAGCATGACGATGTAGAAAGGACGAGATAACATAGGCGTGAAGTCCCCCAGGCCCGCCCTTTTTGGTTGTGTGCTTCATTTACGTTCTTACATCGCCCCCCCAAAAAAAATAAGTAGGCAGATGAAGAAAGCAAAAGGCACGTTGAGACGGAGGGGTGGAGGTGCCCGCAGAGTGCAGCACCATAAAAGCGGTCCGGAAACGCTGAAGGGCTGCAAGCAGAGTGCAAACAGGACCCATTTCTGTTCCTTCTTTTGGGAGAGCGCACACACTAGGCACGAGAGCCTGATGCCCTTAAACCTTAGAATCATATCAGCTCCTCTGCTGACAGTAACCTGTACTTAACCATCTGATACAGATCCCTCAATCAGATATGAGTGAAAGTTTCCTTAAGATTTTTTTTTTTTTTTTTTTTTTTTTTTTTTTTTTTTTTTTT
>PVLD010021358.1:0-12414 GCA_004027595.1 Dinomys branickii | reverse complement strand
TCTGTGTGCATGTGTGTGTGTGCGTGTGTGTGTAGGGAAAGGAGGGGTTCAGGAAAGGAGAATGGGGGAGGGAGGACCTGGTAGTTAAGATATTATTTATTTTTTAAATTTGGCCAAATTTTAAAGCTACAGCAATTACAAACGGCTAAATTTACTAAGAATGCTATTTATACATCATACTGCTTTAGAATTCTTAAGCTATTTTATTTTGCTTTTTGAAATTATTTGTAATGCCTTAAAAGTACTACTTTAAAACTACCTACCTTAAACTATTCTGTAGATTATAAGAAATCACACCGTTCCATAAGGAATGTTTTAAGCACTGAAGGCTTTAGTCGGGGAGGTAGGTTTGGGACTGGGGCTCAAACCCAGGGCCTTGCACATACCTGCAAATGTTTGACTGCTAAGCTCTTTCCCTTTCCCACTAAGTTGTTCGTTTGTTTGTTTGTTTGTCTTTTTGAGACAGGGTCTCTCTATGCAATTCAGGCTGTCCTTGAGCTCACTTTATATCTCAGGCTGGTCTCAAACTCACAATGATCCTCCTGCCTCAGCCTTCTGAGTGCTGAGATTGCAGGCATGTGCCACCACTCCTGGCTCCTCCACTAAGTTTGTAAAAAATTTAAATAAGATTATTATACTATTGTTATTTCTCTTTGTCTCATAAATGTCAGAATATACTCTTTATATTTTTGGCTTCTTTGGAGATTTTCAAATTCTGAATTATGGCTTTGACTAATCTTTAGCTTCTAGACTTAAACACCTAGTGCTATGCCTTGCACATAGTAGGCAGTCCAAAAATTATGTTCAAGCCAGGCATAGTGGTGCACGCCTGTAGTTTCAAGAGTCAAGAAGCTGAGACAGGAGGATTGCTGCAAGTTTGAGGCCATGCTGGGCTTCTTAGTGAGTTCAAGGCCAGCCTGAACTACAAAGCATACCCTGTCTCAAACAAAAAAAAGTTTAGTGAATAAAGGTACTGATACAGTGCTCTGAATTACATTTTTAAAAAATTTCTTTCCTTAGTTTCTTCACCCAAAATGTATTGCCATTTTTCCATGTTCCTTTTCTTCCTGGCTTTGTTTTGATTTTTTGAGACTGGGTCTCTTTGTGTAGTTCAGGCTGGCTTTGGACTCTGTGTTCACGGAGGCTTCAGACTGCTGGCAATCCTCTGTGCACGTCTTTGTCCTGGCTTTGTAACCACCAGGATTGTGCTGTAGGTATTACTTTGCTGTACTTCCCTCCCTCAGAATCCCTTTTGGAAGTCTTAACTACTCTGGTGCCTTTCATGAGTTTCACATCCTTACCATTTTATATCCTATACCTTCATTGTTTGCCCGTTCTCTCTTTGGATCTGTCTTATTTTATACTGAAAATAATCTGTGAGCCTGACTTCCTTTGTAGTATTTTAATTGCAGGTTTTGTAATCTGAGCAGCCACTTGTCACCGCATAACTGATAGGTGTAATTTATGTTTTCTGCATTGTAGTCCATTGAAGACAATGAAGTGTACTTGCCTAGTGATGAGATTTGGACCTATGACCTTGACAGTGGGTTGTGGTAAGTGACTTTGAGTTGCACAGTGGTCGATCTTAACGTCTAACAAGTGTTCTCATAGGCTGCAGGGAGTCTGAGCCCATGCTGAGAAGGTACTGCAACATTTATGTTCTCTCCCTCTCCTTTTCTTTCTATGTCTTATTCTGTGTCTCTTTGCCTGCCTTCTCCATTCTGTTTTTTCAGTTTTCTAATTTTTTTTTTTTTTTTTGAGGCAGGGACTCTGTGTAGCCCAGGCTGGTCTTGAGCTCACAGCAGTCCTCCTGCCTCAGCATCCCAAGCCCCCTCTCTTTTCTTTGTCCTTTACTAATCCTGTCAGGACCAGTGCTTTGAAGACTTTGTTTTACTCTATGGGTCCTAGTTCTGATGACCATGTATGAAAATTTTGTGATTGTTTTCCATAGCAAGTTGAAGTCTTTCCTCTGGATCATCGTAGAGTGTTTACGTGTTGGCCAGCGTTGTATTGTAGTTGTAATCGGCGCTGACAGTTGTGGAGAATGAAGGGATGCGTGTGGTTCTTGCCGCAGGAGGATGCACCTGATGGAAGGAGAGCTCCCCACCTCCATATCCGGAAGCTGCGGCGCCTGCGTGCGCGGGAAGCTGTACGTGTTTGGAGGCTATGACGACAAAGGATACAGCAACCGGGTAATACTTCTTCTCGTTGGGGGTGCGGCGGGGTGTGGTGCCCGCGTGCTGTCCCCGCTCTCGGGGTTATGAGTGGTTTTTAAAGGAGGTGAATGTAGGAGACACAGTTTGTAATTAGAGGGTTTAAAGGTAAGAGGGAGGAGAGTGCAGCAGGCTTGCTCCCCTTCCGTGCCTCTGCCCTGTGCTTCAGATTAGCCCCATAGCCAGTGTCTGCGGGGGAAGATCAGCGCACCTCAGTATGTCTTCAGTAGCGCTTTTGCTTCTAAAACATTCTCGTTTTCATTACTTCTGCAAGTTTACATTTCTAATAGGTAGAAATTTTATCTATTAAGCATGATAAAGTGATCATTAATTTTTGGATTACAAATCCCCCTAATGTAAATTTAATTTTCAAATGCATTGCCTGCTAATAGTATTTTCATCTTTTAAAAGCTTTATTTCGTTAATTTACGAACAAGAGATGGAACCTATGTTTGGGAAAAAATCACCAACTTTGAAGGACAACCACCTACCCCTCGTGATAAGCTTTCCTGCTGGGTGTATAAAGACAGGTAATGGGCAACCACACTGTACCTGCATGAAAGTAAGGTGTAGCTTCTCACCAAAACAGAGAAGCATGAACGTATGAATTTTTCTAAGGTGCCATTAGTAGTTTTAGGGGGTGTGCTTGGGACTGAACCCAGGGCTTTTGCACTGAGCAATATCCCCAGCCTTTTCTTAAAATTTGAAATAGGACCTCATTAAATCACTGCATTGTCCACATTAGACTCAGACTTGTGATCATCCTGCCCCAGCCTCCCAGAGTGCTGGGATTACAGGACTGTGTCACAGGGCCCAACTACAGGTTTGTCTTGATGTCAGTTGTAGCAGCAGTTCTACCCCTGGGTAAGAGCAATGCCATAAAAGTGAATATGGTAGAAGCAATTACTGATTTGTTTCACATATTATTATTTTACTTAATTTTTGATTAGTTAATCAATTCACATGATTCTACAACTTTTTTCTTTTTTGAGACAGGATGCTGCTATGTAATTCAGGCTGGTCTTGAACTCACTTTGTAGCCCAGACTAGGCTCAAACTCACAGCAGTCCTCCCACCTCAGCCTGCCGAGTGCTGGGATTACAGGTGTGCACAACCATGCCCGACTATGATTCTACAATTGATGTCATATTAAAACTATACAATGAGGCAGGTCATGGTGGTATATGCCTATAATACCAGCAATAGGGAGGCTGAGGCAGGAGGATTGATGTGAGTTTGAGGCCAACCTGGGCTACAAAGTGAATTCAAGGTCAGCCTGAACTGCATAGTGAAACCCTATCTCAAAAAGACAAAAGCAAACAAACATAAACCAAAAAATCTATATAGTGAGTTTCTGTTACCCATTTCTTTTGCATCCACTGTCTTCAGTAAGAACAAAAACACTTTTTATTGTTATTTTTGTATTGTGGTGGTGATGGTTCCCAAACTCGTTTGCTGTTGTAATCATCTGGAGATCTCCCCCCACCCCTTTTCCTGAGTTCTTTTAAAAGTTCCATAGTCAAGGTAGTAGTCCAGACCAGTTAAAAACTAAGTCCCTGGGAGTAGAGTTTTTGAAGATCCTCAGGTGATTCTAATGTGCAGAAGAGTTTGGGAACCGCTGGCATTAGCATCACCTTTTGCAGAGAAAAGCAACTACGTTGTGTTTGTGCATTCCTGTTCCTTTTCCTCTCTCCTCCCCACAGTTATCAGTGAACTCTGTACCCCATTCTGCACCCCATTGCTTTTTTTTTTCTGTCTTTTTTTTGTCTTTTGGGTCTCGCTATGCAGTTCAGGCTGGCCTTGAGCTCACCATGTAACCCAGGCTGGTCTCAAACTCACAATGATCCTCCTGCCTCAGCCTCCTGAGTGCTAGGATTACAGGCGCGCACCACCCATTGTTTATTTTAGTTAGAAAGCTTGTTGTTGGTTTTTAAATGCCTACATAGTCTCTTTTGTTGTGGCACTGGGAATCAAACTCTGGATCTCACACTTTAGGCAGGCATGGAGTCGCTGAGCTGTATTCCTGGACCATTATTGTTTTTCTAAACACTTGCCTCGTATTCCCTGGTATGGGTTCAGGAGTTTATCCAGGCAGATTTCTCAAGGGGAGTTTTAAATATTGGCTTCCCAGCAGGGAGGCAAAAGTTCCAGAAGGTCACACTGTGACTCTGTGGTCTCCATAGTGTATCTGCACCTTCTGCGCAACATGTGGGGCAGGTGGGGCCAGCCAAGTAGGCTGTATCTCCCTGTCCCAGAGGGGAGCAGTCCCCCAGGCAGTGTGCAAGGCCGCTGTCTTTATCAGCCACTCTGGGGACCTGGAGGAGAGGCAGAACTGGAATCAGTGGCGGGGGGTCAGCCCTGCTTCTTTTTTTTTTTTTTTTGCGGTACTGGGGATTGAACTCAGGACCCTGCGCTTGCAAGCGCTTATTCCACTGAGCTATATCCCCAGCCCCCAGCCCTGCTTCTTGCCTGGGAAAGTCCTACTTCTACTCACAGTGGGAGTTGAGGCAATGTAGAACTTGAAGAATTTACTACAGAAGAGTAGTTGTCAGTGTACTGCTTGATTGGGCTTTTTGTTCCCTGTCACATCAACCTGAAAGAAGCATGACAGAGGTTGGGTTGGCGGTAGGCTTGAGCCATACACCTGGGGTGTTCCTACGCCAACGTAAACGGAATGTCTCTGCAGACATTTGTGGGCCCACATCAGTTGCTGAGCCCCTAGTGTTTCTGCTTTTGTTTTTCCAGGACGTGCTCTACCCCAAAGTACTTTTGCCCTGCAGAGTTTGCCTTGATATTAAAAGTTGTGATAAAATATATGAAACAAGCTGGCTGTGGTGGTGCACTCCTGTAATCCTAGCAGTCAGGAGGCTGAGGCAGGAGGATCACTGTGTGTTTGAGGCCAGTCTGGACTACATAGTAAGTTCAAACCCACCCTAAACACAGCGAGACTTTGTCTAAAAAAAAAAAAAAACCCAAACTATGTGAAGCATAAAGTTTTCCATTTTAGCCATATTTAAATGTACAATTCAATTATTATTCACAACATCGTGCAGTCATCACTATTACAGAGTTCTAAAATTTTTTCATTAACCTGAACTCAAACCCTAGTATCCATAAAGCAGTATCTCCCTGCTTTTCCTCCATCCAACCTCTGGTAGTCTCTAATCTTTTTTCTATGAACTTGCCTCATAGAGATATCTCATATACATATAATTATGTAAGAGTTATTCCTTTATATCTGGCTTATTTCTTGGAACATAATGTTTTCAGAGCACACCGTGTTGTAGTTTCAGAATGTTTCCTTCTTGTGGCTGAATAACATCCTGTCACACACACACATGCAAAATGTATTTTTTTGTTAGCTTATCAACTGAAGGACATAGGTATTCTCACCTTTGGCTGTTGGGAATAATGCGTCAATGAACACTGGCATGCGAGTTCCATTTTAGTCTCTGTTTTCAGTGGTTTTGGTTCTACATAAGTAGAATTCTGGGCCATATGGCAATTATGTATGTGAGATTCTCTTGTTTGGCAATGCTGGGAATTGAACCCATGCTAGATAAGCACTTTTACCTTGGATCTCCCTCCCCTTTTACATATTAGATTAATTCAGGGTCTCACTAAGTTGCTCAGGTTCACCTCAGACTTGTGATCCTCCTGCCTCATCCTTCCAAGTCTCTGGGATTATAGTCATCTGCCACTGTGCCCAACCCTATGTTTAAGTTTTTGAGGAGCTACCAAACTTTTCCATGGTAACTACACTATTTTACCTTACCAGTGGCAATGTCCTTTACATCCTCACTGATGATGATTATTTTCCAGTTTGTTTTTGTTTTTTAATAGTAGCCATTCCAATGGGCACAAACTGTATGGCCGTGATTTATGTCTCCCTAAAGAGCAGTGTTGTAGACCATCTTTTCATGTGCGTATTGACCATTTAAAAATTCTTCTTTGGAGAAATTTCTATTCAGTTCCTTCGGCCATTTAGAAAAATTTGGTTGTCCTTTATTGAGTTGCAAGCATTCTTTATATATGCTGAGTATTAATCCTTTATCAGATACATGAAGTTTTCTTGCATTGTCTTTTTCTAGTCTTAGAACTGGGGCAATTCTGGCTTTATAAAGCGAATTAGGAAGTATTGTCTCCTCTTCAGTTATTTAAAATGGTTTGAAAAGGTTAGTGTTAACCCTTCTTTTTATGTTTGATTGTTGCCAGGCTTGATGGCACATGCCTGTAATCTAAGCCTTTGGGAAGACTGTGGCAGGAGGGCCACTGAGAGTTCCAGGCCAGCCTGAGCTATATAGTGAGTTCAAAGCTAGCCTGGACTACATACTCAAGATCCAAAAATATAAATGAATGATGAATATTTGGTAAAATTCACAAGTGCAACCACCTAGTCCTGGGATTTTATTTTTGAGGAAGAGTTTGATTGTTGACTCAGTCTCCTAACATGTTATGTTTATTTGATTCTTTTACCTCTGTAGACTTTTTTTTGGAAAGAAGATCTCATTATGTAGCCCAGGCTGACCTCCAACAGAGGTCTTCCTGCCTCAGCTGGGATTACAGATGTATAGCACTACCTCCACTGTATATGTCTTTCTAGGAATTTTGTGGGGGGAGTTTTTTGTCTTTCTTTCTTTCTTTTTTTTGTCTTTTTGAGATAGTCTCACTATGCAGTTCAGGCTGGCCTTGAGCTCACTTTGTAGCCCAGGTTGGTCTCGAACTTACAACAACCCTCCTACCTCAGCCTCCCAAGTGCTAGGATTACAGACATGTGCCACCACGCCCAACTTTTTTTTCTTTCTTTTTGATACAAGGGCTCACTATGTAGTTTAGGCTAGCCATGAACTCACTATGTAGCCCAAGCTAGCCTCTAATTATGGGCAATCCTCCTGCCTCAGCCTCTCAAGTACTGGGATTACAGGTGTGTACTACCAGGCCAGCTTTCCTAGGAAGTTTTAAAACTCCATCTAGATTACCCAATTATTGGCATACTGTTTTTCTTAGTATTATTTTCTGGGCTTTTTTTTTTCCCTATAATTTCAGTAGTAATAGTCACTCCTTTTTTCTTTTTTTTTGGTGGTGCTAGGGAGGGAACCTCAAGCCAAGCAAACTACCTCTGAGCTATATTCACAGCCCTTCCTTACACTTTTCCTAGTCAGTCTGAGTGTTTATCAATTTTGCTGATCTTTTCAAAGAACCAACTTTTATTTTTGTTGTTTTACTTTTTACTGTTGTTTATCTCCCTTCCATCTTTATCACCTTCTTCCTTCTGCACTCTATGGGTTTAATTTGCTCTTTTTTTTCTAGTTCTATAGAGGGTCCTGTTGATTTTTCCTTTAATGTATGTATTTAGAGCTCTACACTTCTCTATGAGGCTTGCCTTTATTGTGTCCCATTAGCTTTGGTGTATGTGACATTTCACTCATTTAGATAGTTTTTCTTTTTTTTTTTTTGATATTGGGAATCAAACTCAGGACCTCATGCTTGCCAGGCAGGTGCTCTGCTGCTGAACTATATCCCCAGCCCTCAAGGTAGTTTCTAATTTTCTAATTTCCCTTGTGATTTCTTCTTTGACTAATTAGGTTCTTCTTTGACTAGCAAAGATCTTTATTTGCTTTTTTATTCCTGGAAAGGTACCCACTCAGGTCACTATGCAAATGAAGATATAAATATGCTCATTCCTAATTGGTTGATTTTAAACCTGACTGCAGGTTGTACTTATTGATCAGGTCCAGGTGGCCAAGTGGGACTTTTCAAAGGCTGTTTATTTTGGCAGTTGAACAGGAACATGACTGAGCAAGGCCCACAAAGTTCAGTTTGTGGTTCCTCCAGGAACCCCGAGTGTGTGGCCCCAGTCAGCAAATGGCTACCAGACACTATTTTTTAGGCTCCTGGGACCTTTTTTGCAGATTAGTCTTTTCTTAAAATTCGGTTATTTCAAAAGGCCTTCTCTGATAATCCCACTATCTGGGCCACCTCTGAGTCTGTTTATGTTAACTCTTTCCTCTCTTTTCCTCTTTTTTTTCTTTTTGGCTTTTTCATGTACCTTATAATTTTTCATCATATACCAGGCATTCAGTATGAAAGGACAGTAAAGACTGGAATTAATTATATTTATCTCTGGAAAGTGACATGCCATTTTTTTTCAGGCTTCTAGAAAGGGAGACAGATAAGGTCAATCTGTAGTTGATCTCTGCATGGATGGGCTTGGTGGTAGCTTTAGTTTGATTCTGTTTCATCATGGGCTTCAAGTATTTTGAGGCAGGACGCTCACTAGGACCCCGCATTAGCACACTGAAGATTCTCGGCTGTGTTTTGAAGCTGAGTTTCCACTGTGCAGAACTGTGAGAGATCTGTAGCCATGTGGGAGGACTTTGGGCCACTAGGAAGTTCTCTTTGCTCTCTAGTCTCTGTGCTCTTTGAGCCTTGGGAGATCTTTCAGTCCTGAATCTGTTCCCCTAGTCTTCGGTATAAAGGCTCGGCATGCCTCTCAGGTGTTTCTTCAACTCTGCTGTCCTGATCCCAATTTTTAGTATTTTAAACACTCACATCGCTTTGGGGAAATTTGTCCAGCTGTCTGTCCCCTGCTTCCTTTTTTCTTTTTTTTTTTTTTGTGGTGCTAGGGCTGGGGGTCAGATCCAGGCACCACATGCTAAGCAAGTGCTCCACCTACCACTTAGCTACACACTCAACCCCTCCTTCCAGAGTTTGATGACAAATTCTGAGCCCTCCTAAAGACCATACCGAAGGGTTAGGAGTGGGTTCCAACTCCCGCTATTACCAGGTTTCCTAGGTACTAAGTTCTATGTCATCCTGCATGCAGCTGTTAAACTTTGCATGGTTTCTCTTCACAAAGCCTGTGCGCAGTGCTTTCGTCTTCCTCCCGCTGGCACACCAGGGGTAAAGACAGCCATGTCTCTCCTCTCTCCTACAGAGATCCTCCTCACTTTCTGAATTGCTTCATTTAGGTATTTGTGCCTTCTGCTCTTTGATTTTTATTTGAAACTATGATTTTGGAGTTTACTTGGCTTATTTAGGTTCTTAAAGATCTGTTTCAAATTTGTGGACAGAGTAGACAGAGAATACTAAAGTTGTCTTTTTGTATTTGTTTTCCAGATTAATATATTTTGGTGGTTATGGGTGTAGGAAACACAGTGAACTTCAAGACTGTTTTGACGTTCATGATGCATCTTGGGTAAGAAAGTAATCACTCTTTACATTTTATTTTAACACAGCTATCAAGTTTTAGAAATAATGAACCTAATCTTTCTAATTTTTTAAAACTTTCTAATTTTAAGAGGCACTAATTTGCTATAACTGACACTATGGAAAAATTGTATTTTCTCTCTTAGATTTGGATCCAGTTGGAAGAGGGCCTCTCAGTAACTTACACCTGCTTCTGTTAGATTGAGGCTTTAGCATAAATTGGGAGAAGCTTGTTTGTATTTAAGCACAGTAGCTATTGCTGACATACACTTTCTTTTAGATGTGTCTATCAGAATTATTCATAGCGCAGACTGGCTTCTACATAAGAATAAGTGAGCTGGTGGTACTGTTACTTTTCCTACTTACTCTCACTAGTTAGAGAATAGGTCGTTGTTATTATAAAAGTGAAATCTCTTAAGTGATGACTTTAAAAACACTGATCTAGTCTAAGCTGAGATGTAGGCTCCAAAATGACCAAACAAAGGAACGGATAGGTACATGAAGGCACATCCCCGAATGGACGTCATGGGCACATTGCGGTGACCCACCAGGCTGTGTGAAAAGAGGGACAAGCACGTCAGGATACATGAAAACAGACTCAGTGGCAGTTACATTATTTTTCCTTATGGATCCATGTGGGTAATGGCAGGAAACAAACCGAAGCAGGTGGTACCACAGGAGCTCACTCTCCTTACCTCTGAGAATGCTCTTACCATGGTGATAAATGGGTGCAGGGAGCAACAGAAAACCTGGACTCTCACGTGGGTGAGAAGATCCTCAAAGAGACCAAGGAGGGTCTCATCAAGGAGTGCAGTCATCTCAGCAAACAGCTCGATCTTGGACCCCGAGCCTCACCAGAACTCTGCCCTCTCCATTCTCCCAGTCAGTGAGAGTCATCTGGCCTTGTTCTTACCTGCTCCATAGTCCCAAAGCTATCAACAGAGTGAAGCCTTTGAGCAGAATGTGCTTTCCTACCTGCTGACTCGCAGGCACCAGTCATCTTTAACACACAGCTCCAAAAGTGATGCTGCCCTACAGCACCACTTCTCAACCACCAGCGCTCTTATACATGGGGCCTGATCATCTCTTGTAAGGGGCTGTCTTGTGCATAGTAGGCTGTTTAGCAGCTCCCTTGGCCTCTCCTCTAGTTGTAGCAACCAAAATATCCCCAGATATTTCCAAATGACACTTATGAGGAAAACCACCAACCTTCTCCCCTCTACCTGGCAGAAGGATTTTCTCTTTTACCTCTCACATTTGTAGTGTCTTTACACTTTGTAACCCCTTGTCATTGCACCCTGTGATTCTCTGTCTCTCCCTCTCCCAAGGCAGATATTAGTTTCCCCAAAGAGAGGTTCTGTGTTGAACAGCACTACGTCCCCAGCGCCTAGCACAGTGTATGACACAAAACCAGAGGTGAAAAAATGCCGTGGAGGTTAAAGTGACTTAGAGACCCCAGGAACTTTCCCGATGACTGGGCGTGCCCTCAGCCTCGAGCTGGGACTCTTGGTCTGCTCCCAGTGGAGCAGGAAGGTGAACTGGACAGTGTTTTATTCATTGGAGGGGAGGAAAAGTAGATTTTATTCTTTTTGCTAACAAAGATGTTTTCTAAGAATGTGCACTTGTGTTGGGAATGACTTTCAATGAACTTCTAGGTTAAGATCTTAAACTGAAAAAAAAAGATCTCCTTACTAAGATGGAAAGTCACTCTTAAGTTCTACCTTCTACTAGTACATGTTACCATTGTACATTTTTAATGTGAGTATATATGTGTATTTCACTTTGTATATGGGTACTGTATAATTCTCCATGTTTCTGCATCAGTTTTGAGGTTTTATTTTATTTAAAAAAAAAGTACAAAAACATATTAACAAACAGACGCCAATTAGCATAAAAAATAGTACAATCACAACTGATCTATAGACAAGGTGACATGGTCTCAACAGTGGTTATTGCTTTATCTATCTTCGAAGTGTAAATATATGAACCCATATACAGACATGGAAAATTGGTCAGACCATTAATCTTCTCAACAACATAAAAACACAAAAACTAGACATCCAAAGACAGAAAACAAAACAGGCAAAAAAAAAAAAAAACCCACCAATATTTGTTGCTTTGCATATTGATATCTTCGAAGTGTGTGTTCAGGATAATACATACAGACATACAATATTGATCAAATAACCCGTCATCAATTATTCCTTAGCATTAAGTGATATAATACAATAGTAGAACCATGTTAGCCCTCCTGCATATATGTATATTCATATGTACATACATACATTTCTGTCTCTTTCTTTTCTCCTTTCCCTTGTCCCATCTGTTCTTTGTTTTTGAACAGATTTCCTTCATGTCTCTTAGTTTATATTCCTACGCTCGGGTTCTTACACTACTGATACAATGCGTTGCCTGCACATGTATCGCTGATTTATTTCACTTATGAGTATGGACTCCAGTTTTGACCACTTGCCTACAAAGTTCCCAAAACTGTCTTTCTTTATAGCTGAATAATATTCCATTATATAAAAATGCCACAATTTTTTAATCCAGTCTTCTGTGGGTGGACACTTGGGTTGCTTCCACATTTTAGCTATTACAAATTGTGCTGCTATAAACATGGGTGCACATATATCAGAATGATATGATGTTTTCAGATCTTCTGGGAAAATACCCAGAAGCGGAATAGCTGGTTTGAATGGAACCTCTAGACCTGGTTTGCGGAGAAATCTCCAAACGGCTCTCCACAGTGGTTGCACCAGTCTGCATTCCCACCAGCAATGTAATAGAGTACCTACTTCTCCACAGCCTCACCAGCATCTGTTATTGGATGACTTTTTCATACTGGCCAGTCTTACTGGGGTGAGATGAAATCTCGATGTTGTTTTTATTTGCATTTCTCGAATGACTAAGGATGTGGAACATTTTCTCATATATTTATTTGCCATTTGTATTTCTTTGTCTGAGAATTGTGTATTCATCTCAGATGCCC
>PVLD010021357.1:0-31641 GCA_004027595.1 Dinomys branickii | reverse complement strand
ACTAAATTTGCATGTCTGTATATGGGTCCATAC
This sequence comes from Dinomys branickii, assembly GCA_004027595.1. NCBI lineage: Eukaryota > Metazoa > Chordata > Mammalia > Rodentia > Dinomyidae > Dinomys > Dinomys branickii. The sequence continues at coordinate 31,608 of PVLD010021357.1, read as the reverse complement.
ATCTACAATTCGAAGATATCAATGGATAAAACAACAACTACTGTTGAGACCATATCACCTTGTCTATAGATTAGTTGTGATTGTACTATTTTCTATGATAATTGGTGTCTGTTTGTCAATATGTTTTTGTACTTTTATGTTTCTAAAATAAAAAAAAAAAAAAAATGACAAACTTCACTTAAAGATCAATTGCTTTCTTTCAAGGCCTATGTTTTTCCAAAGGACAACACCTTGCAAATACAAACAAACGTAAGACTAGAGTCATAATTTTATAAGCCATGTGATTTAAATTTCCTTAAGTTTCCAGACCCTCTGTTTCTTCACTATAAAATGAAACTGTATAATCCTTATATCACAAAATGTCCAAATTCCCAATCGGTACCCAGTAAATATTAAGTGTAGTGTTTTAAAGTAGGTTATCCGTAAAAAGAAAGTTAAGAAGTACAAATCTACATGTCTATAGTGTTAAGAATAAATTTCTCTTCCAATTCCAAACTGACAAACTACATCCTCATCTTTATGATCTGCCAAGATTCCTAGAACTTCTCTGTATTACGTTTAGCAAAGCAGCACCAAAGAAACCCATATTGGAAACACAATCTTTATCCTAACAAATTTGGCAATTACATAGAATCCATCCTTTAAAAATATAATCGCTCATTGATGGCCATGTAGATAAGTAAACAATAGAACTCTAAGATTAATTTGACTCTATCAAGGACAAATCAAAGTTTTTACTGTGACTTTGAAAACTGAAGAGTTCATTATGAAGCCTAAGGGGGAAACACAAGACTTTTTATACTAAAGCAAGATTAGGAAAGTCCTGTAACATCCAATTCTAAATGGTTTTCTAACTGAGGTATTTTCTCAAAGCTGAGGTTAATCAGTTTATTCACTTATCCTTATTGATTTGTTCTATTTTGTTATTTTAGAATATATTTCTGTACTCCTCAAAATATTTAATTAAGGATCTAAAGATCAGTGGGTAGACAAATAACTACCAAATGCTGCCAGGAAATGGAATTATAACTGCAGAATATTTTCATTTTTGAAGCTCGTAGCTATGACAATACTCCACACACGGTATCATTAAAAGATAGTATAAATGGCCTCACAGATTGTATGCTGACTTCTGAGGCTATCACTAGCCAAAAACAAAAGGTTAGCCCCAAATTAATAAGTGCAGCCTAGCACAATCTGCTGAACTGAATAAATTTTACAACGTTAACTCACATCACAGAATACAACAGCAGTAGCTTCACAAATAATGAAATCATGCGCTTAAAGCATGGAAACAAAACCAAAATATACATTGCCACCATCAAGGCTCATCACAGGGAAATAGATCATTTTTCCTTATTTAGAGCCACAGAAAGCTATTCATTACCACACATTTAAAAAGAGCATTTTTATTACCAAAATGAACAATAATACAATCAGTTTCAACATATACCACAAATGTTGACATGTCTAATATCTATAAAGAAAATATGATATATAGCACATATTTACCTCTAGTAAGCATCAATAAAACAGTTTACCTTCTAGTTAAGAAATACAGATGAAAAAAAGATAAGGAAATCAGCATTTTTTTAGAAATAAAATGAAGCTAACATCGTTGGTATTGGTTTGTCACTTACTAGTGCTTATCTTCTTACAGAAGGAATTTAAGGGAGCTGTCTATCCAGTTACTGTTGGATAGACCACAGAGTGAATTCTCATTTTATCTGTAACATAGCAACTGAAATTTCTTAAAAGGGAGTTTTTATTTTAAAAAGTGTATGGGTGCTGGATTTCATAATATTAAATATATGTTAAGAGCAGTGCTTAACACACATTTAACATTCAATTAAGTGTAAAGATACAATGAGAAAGAGAAACGCCTTTAACCAAACAGAGGAAGGGATACGATGTATAAAATAAGAGACAGGCTTTGTAAAACAGTCTCTACGTATGGTTCCCGACTCCTCCAGAGGACAAAGACACATGAGAGGTAAAGCAGCTGTGCGCTCTAGGTTCTCTTTGTGGTTGATGGTTTGGCTTACAGGAATGGATTTGGGGCTAAACACTCGACAACTCTAAATAGTCTTAAGTATAGAATGAAATAGCAATAGCTCTGGTGGTGAAGGAACAGAATACAATTTGGTGGAAGAAATTAAATCACTATCATATATTGTGTTAGGTGCATGGGGCAAGAGAACTGTTTAGAGCCTCCTTGATGGCACTGACTACATCTGCTTAAGTACCAATTCATCAGAAGAAAGTTCAACACAGAGAGAGCATTTATATGGGCAGATATTTCTAACTCTTTTTTGTATGCAATCTCCTTTTATTCTCATCTGAAAAAACAAATGCTTTTTGAGGTTAAATAAAATAGTCACAGGACACACAACTAACAACATACAATTCTCAAGAGTGCCTAAAACCAAAGACGCTTGCTACCACATCAGGCAACTTTTGTTTTTATCTCCAGTGTTAGTACGATTAACGCTGATGTCTTACAGAAACAGAGTAAGACAAGTCAGTGCCAAACTCAGGGCATTTCTTAGGTGTTAATAAGAATTGACGGACTACAGAGGCTTACAGGATGGCTAGAGAAAGCAATGAAATTATGGGAATAATAAGATAAAATTACTGCTTATTGGGGGGAGTTAATTTCAGAATGGAGTCATTGACTATCAAGAAAAAAACAATAAAAAGTATTCCAAATGGTAAAAAAGGTCAATTTTTAGAGGTGGAAGTATATAACAGATTTTTGTCCTCCTAAGCATCTGTTAAAAATTGGCTTTAAAATAAAGTTTAAAATTATTTATCAGGAAGTAATATGATTAGTAAAGTAACACTTTCCAGTCCCAGTGACTAAGGAGATAAAAAGCACAAGTCCATGTTTGTACGTCGCCGTCCCATTATTTCAATCTTCTGCTATGAAGCTCTAACGACTTTCCACATTCCAGGCACAGGACCTGACGGCACCGTCCTTGGCACACGTCAGTTTCTGCACAGTAGCGTCATTCACACTCTGCAGACTTCAGTGTTCACACAAAAGAACGTAAGTTTATTCTCATACCAAGATCTGAGGTAAATACATAACTTTTCTCTGAGGTTTACTTTCCTCAACTGTAAAATGGTGTTAATTCCTGAGCTCCAGAGTTGTTAAGGAATGTACATGAAAAGTATTTGCTACCACGATATGATCATGTAAACACTCAATATTATAACATGAAGATAAAAAATTCCATTTAGTCTCACTTTAAAACTACAGCACATATGTTTATTGAAAACTTGGATTGTGTCAATGAATGAGCTTTGATGTGATTACCATATTTCTTCAAAATGTTAGATTTTCTTTACTATATTATAATTACAAGTTCAGTTCTAACATTCACCATTCTACAACATTTAATCACTAGGGAGGAAAGATTCCTTTGCTGATCTTCCAGCCAATAACTTCTGTTGGCTATGAAAGTGCCATTTTCTTATCTTACCTAATTCTAAGGTGCTCTAACCACAAAATTAAGAAATAAATATATTCATATCCTATGAATATAAAGTTCCTTTTTATCTTGGCAAAAATAAGAAAGAACAAGAAAACTCTGAAAGTCAGATTTTCTTGAGTCTCTAATGAATGTCTACATGAGAAGATGGCTTAGGACTCCTCTACAAAGTATTTGTCAAGGAAGGTCCTGCCTTATTCCTCCAAACACAACTGTCTGAGAATTAGTATTCAGACTTCCAGTTACCTGAAGTTAATCTTAGCTCTTTATAGTCACTGTGTTTCAAAAATTATTTTCTTCAAAGCTATCCAAAACAACTGAAAAACACCAACCTCAGCTTGGCAGAGGGCATGAAGACCTTGTAACACCAAGGCGGCTGGCGTAGCTTGATCAGGCCTGGTACATTCATTCAGCACTTGAGAAATAGCTGCCAGCATATCTGCACCATGCTGATAGGGCCTGCAATAAATGACAATTTAAAAACAAAATTAGAGCTAAGAGCCAAATTAGAGCCAGATCTTTTGCCTGAATGCAAGGCATCAATGTTTTTCTTTACCCTTGTTCCTAGTAATTGTTCCTACTAATATCATACGTTTTCTTCAATCATGATCATTTCTACTTACATTTGCTATAGTACACTGTTATATGAAAATATTATCCCAAAATACTTTTTAACAAAGTTAATACTGCCTCAGACAAATCCTATACTTCAAACAGATCCTATTGTCAGAATTGAGAAAAACTCAAATTTATAAAAATAATTAAAAGAACAAATATCTTATTAAGAATATTAGTAAAGACAGCTGTTTATGTCTGTTCATTGCTCTCATATCAGATACGCACAATGACAGCATAGATTTGTGGTCAGAAGATGCCTTGTGCTAGTAGTGATGCTTAGGTAACAACTTTAATAACAAGGATGAATACCTTTAACTCCACAGTTATAGAGATCTATTCGTTGAGCTCCCTGTGACCCTTACTATAATACAGTACTTTCAATAATAAAAGCTCAACTGATGAAATTACTTGATAGGATCCTACTGTTTCACAGTCCACGAATGGAAATAACTTTCCAAAACTGGAAAAGTTTGACATATTTGAGGTAGTAACTCAAAGACTGATATGTCTTGGTGTCCAACATGACCTAAACCTCAGCCTCAAGTGTGCACAATGACAGTATCAGTTGGCACTCTGACGATGTCCACATGCCAGTCCTCAATAAAATCCAAACTCTTGGATCATGGTTATGCACCTGAAACTTTCTATAATTTAGATTGAGATTACTTTTGAGTTACAGAAAGACTGAAACTCAGAAAATAAACAGGACAACAAGGGCTTAGATTCTGATATATTCTGGCCCAAGATTTTACATGAAATGTTACCATCCATGCCACACCACCTCAGGAGTGCCATACACACTGCTGCATGGACAGAAGTGAGATCGGTGTGCCTGGAAGTCTGGTGTCCAGCAGCCTGATCACCATATGATGCTGCAGGACTGCAAGTAACTTCAGATGCACCAATCTACTTCCTCTGCACGTATTCTTACCTCACCCATGTAAGGAATAAACACTTTGGCAAGGCAGAGCTATGCTTGTGTTGTTTCAGTCTTATCTCCGCCATCCTCTTAAACCATAATTGTGAACAGCACATCAGCTCCTATCTAAAGTTATATTTTTACTGAAAGCATAAAATAGAAGGAAATTTAATCTCCATCCTTAAATGGTAAATTTCCGTTCTTGTAATTCTTAATAATTCCATACAGTGAATCACAAATAAGGCCTTTCCTAGTAAAGCTCCTAATAATAATGATACATACCTTGGAGAAATATAAGAGAGAAGTTTATGATTATACTTAGTTTCCAAGAATCTACATGAAGAATAAAAGCATGATATCACATATCTACTGTAATACTAAATTATTATCCACAAAGAGATATTAGCACCTATGAACCTATGTAAGACTAGACCTAAAAGGAAAGACACACTTGTTTCTCAAAGTTACTTGCCAACAGTACCTAATTTTACCATCAGAAAATGTGAATTGAAAAAAATTTATTCCTGCATGCAATACAAAAGCTAAGCAAAAAATGTATCACCATACACATCCCCGAGAGGTAACCACACCTCACCTGTGCTTACACACGTCTCTGATGGATGCCGCTTTCGCGATTAGGCTCTCCCACCGGAGCTCTCTGCTCACGCTGGGTGAGGGTCCGTCAGACGTGGCCATGAACCGCTGCAGCGCAGGGTATACACGATCCTAGTGAGGTGATGTCACAACAAGGGAATTTCCCAACTTGAGATGAGGAATCATATCTCCTTTTAAGCAGCATTTTTACTTCTAAATCTTACATTTGCATTGGAAATTATAATTATAATTTCTTCAAATCAGCAGAGAAGAATGCTGTTGTGATTATCAAGGATTTTCTTATACACCTATGTACTGTTCATCTCGTAAAACAAGAAGTGGCCAAATCTCAACCTAATTACAAAGGATCCAATCACAAACACATTTCTATTATTTTCTCACCAAATTAAAGATAAATTTCAGAAATAAGATTACTTTATATTCTCAATTTTTTCTGAGAGCTAATCACAAATAGTTGAATTTTAGTTCAAAGCACAACTTCTCAATGCAATCATTAATGCAGTCACTCATATCACTAAATCGAAGCACTATTACACGTGATAATTCTCTTCTGTGAAAGAAACATGTCTAATACTCATACAATGTACATGTAAGTTCACCTGCTTTTCCCACAAAGCTGTCATCAGGCGCAAAGTAACAGCTCTCAGTTGAGGAGTGGTTCCAAGCAGTTGGATTACTCGCAGAATCTGTCCAATACACACCTAGGAAATGGTAAAGAAACTTTGGTTTCATAAATGTTAATGTACTCAATCTCAAGTTTGCCAAAAGCATTTTTAAACATCTTATTGAACGATATAGGCTGAAATGCTTACTGAAATATTAACCTCTCCTGAAATGATAGGAGACAATTTGGTAGAACTAGCTAGTGGTTCTGGGAGCATAGCACCTGATCTTGGAATTGTCACTATGAAAGCTTGGACAGTAAGTGAATCAAAGGGAATTTTTTAGAAGTATCCTAATAAATACTTTTGGCTTTAGATATTACCTGCTACAAGATACGGCCAGACAGGAGAAGTAGTGATCATGGCAAAATTTAGATCTTAAAATTTCATAATACAAAACAGAATTCAGTGTACCACTTGAATCTCACCCCACCCCCACACACAAACAAAAGTGAACTGGTTAATATACTAACCTTGTGAACACCAAGCATAGGTAAAGTATACAGTATATCATTGTATAATAGAGGTTCCAGTGGTCTTCCTAATTTGAACATTAAAACTGGAATCAGACTTGGTACCTAAGATGAATTTAAAAAATATGTTCATTATGACTTGTCCTGAAACAAAACAATCTATAAAGCAATCTATTATTTATTTTATGGAACAAAGTAATATGACAATAATGATACAGAATTTTAAAACAAGAGAATAAGAAATTAACCATGGTTATTATATTGTATATTGCTGTGGTCTTGGTTACTTTCCTGTGGTCGTGGAGACAAAATACCCAACGCCCAAAATGAAGGAAGGAAAAGTTTATTTAGCTTACAGTCTGTAGAAGTTTCAGTCTACTTGGCTGGTTCTGAGGCAGAGTGGCACATGCCAGAGGGCAAACGTTCATGGTGGCAGAACACAGCAAAAACCACAAGAGCAAAAGGGAGGAATGGTGGGCAAGCAGCCTCTTTCTTTTCCTTACATTGTAAACAGGCTACCCCCACCCAAGGGGCGGGTAGCACTCACATAATTTCCATGCCCTCCTCTTCCCCAGGCTCAGGATATGTACAAAGTAAGCACCCTGGCTTCCTGCTGAGTCACTCGGCCAAACCTCTGGACTCCCCAAGTTGACACAATGTACCAACCGTAACAGCTGTCTTCAAAGGAGCTGCTCTGATTAGAAGATATAGGCATGTACTTTAGAGGCTGAGGCAAGAGGATTGCCACGAGTTTGAGGCTAGTGTGGGCTACATAGCGAGTTTAAGGGAAGTGTGGATAATATAGCGAGACCCTGTCTCAAAAAAAAAAAAGAGCTAAAGCTATAAAGTTCTTTAAGAACATTTATAACATTGAGTTAGGCAAAGCTTTCTCGGTTATGATACCAAAAACACAAACACCAAACAGAAAATGGATTTAGTCAACTTAAAATCATTTGTCCTTCGAAAGGTAACATAAAGATACTGAAAGGACAAACTACAGGATGTGGGTGGGGATATTTGCCAATCACGTATACAGTAAGGGACTGCATCTAGCATATATAAAGAATTCTTATACCTCAGTAGAGAAAAGACAACTTAATTAAAAGGAGCAATGAATCTAAATATACACTTCTCCAAAAAGACAAAAAAATGAGGTCAGAATAAATAAGAATATATAGTTAACATTATTAGCCATAATGTAGTACAAATCAAAACCACAAAAGATACCATTTCATACTCAAGGGGAAAGCTATAATCAAAATGAAAGATGATAATAAATTTTAAGGATCTGAGGAAATGAGAAGTCTCATACCCTCTGGTAGGAATGTGTAGGAGTCCCTTTGGAAAACAGACCTTCTGGAAACCAGTGAGGTACTTCCTCAAATGGTTAAACAGAATTAACATACTACCAGTTTTACTCCTATGTGTCTACCCAAAACAAAAGAAAACAAAGGTCAACAACAACAAAAAAAAAAACTTGTAAGTGAATATACATAGCAGCACTGTTCACACTGGCCAAAGAGTGGAAACAACCCAAATGTCCACCAACTGATGGGCAGACAAATAAAATATAGTAAAACTAACAATGGAATATTACTCAGCCATAAAAACAATGAAACTCTAACACTTGCTAAACATGGATGAACCTTAAGAATAGGCTAACTGAAAAAAAATTACAACAGCTCACATGTCATATGATCTCACATATGCAACAAATGCTCAGTACAGGTGAATCTATGAACACAGAAAATACATTAGTACTTGCCTAGGACCTTGCAGAGGAGGAATCAGAGACAGGGACATAGGGAGAGATTGTAAATGAGCATGGGTTCTATGGAAAGTGATGGTGATTTACTAAAACGTTACAGTCATGCTTGTACAGCTACACATATACTAAAAGCCACTAAACTGTATACTTTGAATGGGTAAATTATACAATACGTGAATTCTACCTTAATAAGAACACTTTTAAAAATTCAATCCAATTTCTACTTTGAGCAAGGCATGAAACTTCACAGCACAAAATGTAGTGCCAAAAAATTATCTTCTCAACTGCTGCATTTCTAAGGTTTGTTGTCCAGTACCTGTTAATTTTCTCTATATTTTCTAATCTTGAAAAGCCTGTTTCTTCTAAACTTAGAGGACAACTACTTTAATTCAATGTCAAGATGGAAAAATACACTCTTAACCCTACCACCAAACAAGTGACAGAAAAGCACAAAGTCGTTACTGATCCTGAGCATGATACAGCTTAGCAGCATGTGAATCTATGCATGTGACAACCTCACAGCACACAGCCAGGATTTATGTTTTCATCGAGGGTTAGGGCTTGATCAGAACAGAAATTCTATCACTCCCACTTTGGGCAAATTAAGGAGACAAATTTTTGAACTAGCTTATTTCCCATTTTAATTAAAAACAAAAGACTCTCTTAGATTGCCTGCACTGATCTCAATGAATCATGTGCTGAAAGATTTCTACCAAGACCCTCTGACGAATTCTTAGTTCTTGAATAGGCAATCAGTATACTTAGTGGTATTTTATTAAAGTGTGTTTACTTATGTGACCTTTAAACAAAGGTTGTATTTATATTGTCAGGAGAGAAGTACTGTATTTACAGCTAAGAATATAGTTTCTTTAAGAATGGTGGCCTTTAAGAAGTGTGTGTCTGTTTCTCTGGCCAGTTCAGAAAAAACAAAGACAAAAAAATAGTATATGAAATTTTTGTAGGAAATAATCTTAGTTTTAATACAGTTCTTGAGACACAATAGTCCAAATTAAGTGCCTAGTTAAATGGAAAGAATGAAACAGGTGTTGTTTCATTACAAAAACACATAGGAATATCTCTGTGGAAAACTTTTTTTCACGTAAATTACAGTGGGCTGATGGTTTCCTAATGAAACAACATATATATGTGTTTATTTACTTGAGATGTTGCTATCAGCTCTTGGGATTCCTACTCTTGAAACCTCTGCTCTTCAGGGGCTGAGATCAGTCTCCACATACTCAATGCTTTCTCTTTTTGCACTCAGAGTTCAAGTCCTTCATGAAGAAATTGGTTTAAAATGATGGGATTGTCACAAGCACTTCCATAAGACTATCAGCATGTTTTTCAGCAGAAATTTTGCACATCAGAAGGAAGTGGGATAATACAGCCAATCAAGAGTACTATCTTCTATAAAACTGTCTTTTGAAAATGGACAAATAAAGATATCCATAGATAAATAAAACCTTAGAGTTTATCACCCACAGATCTACCTTATAATAATTTAGTTAAGGGGAATCCTTCAGGTGAAAAGAAAGGACATGAATCAGCAACAAACACAAAAGCAAAAGAAAATATAAACTTTATTTGTAAGGGTAAATATATAAATAAATACAAAATCTTGTAATATGGTTCATAAATCTCTTAATTCTGGCATATGCATTAAAAGACGGAAGTATAAATAAGTATGACTATAAACATAGCCACAGGGACAGGGAAACAGAAAGTAGGCATGCTGAGATGGCATGAAATCCTGAAAAATGCCCCAGGCTGGCGAAGGGGGCTCTCCGCTAGGCCTGAGGGTGGCAGTAGGTTCCAGGAGCAGGGCTGGGACAGATGAAATTTGCAGTCAAAAAGATGAAGAGCAGCTGGGGTGCTGGCTTTCTGGTCACACACTAGGAAAGGAAAGCCTGCAAAGATGTCCTAGATATTTACCCCTCAAGTCAATTAAGGCAATGAGATCCACAAGGGCCTGCAGGGGGTCACTCTTGCAGCACAGCTTCCAACCAGGGCAAGGTTCGGATGTCACGGCAGGCCTCACCGCTTCGGGCAGCAAAGGGACTGGGGGGAGGGGTAATTCCCAGACGTAACTGGGAGGTGGAAGCTCTAGTGTAGAGGAAACCGTGTGGATACCCTGGTTAACCAATAATAACATTGCAAAGGCTTTTATTTTATTTTAATTTCTCTTTGGTTGTTGTAGTTACAGTTACCTTGCTTCTTTATTTATTTGGATTAGCTTGGGTTTTTATTTTTTCTTTTTTGTTTTTACTTTGTATTTTTTCCACTTAGTTCTTATGTCTTTATTGACATTATTTTGTTATTTTACATTTTTTTTCCAAGTTTTTGGTTTTGATCAATGCCTTTTGGTTTTCCTTTTTCACTTTTTATTCTCCCTTCTTATTATCTCACTTCCTAGCCATCCTCCTCTTTCTCTCTGCCTATCTAATAGCATATATATATATATATCAGAATAAGTGCATCAGAGAATAAGAATTAACAAGTGGTCTAACAAGTGGTCTAACACAAACTATAGTTCAAGAGCACATCAGAGTACTCCTTAAGAAAACTGTGCTTACAAGATTCAAACAAGGCTATGTACAAATATATTAAGATTCTAAAAACGTGACAGCCTCCCTCTATTTCTAAATACACTTGTACCCATCTGCATGCTTCCTGTTATACAAATATACCCTCAAAGCCCCTCGATGCTAGTCCTTTACCCCAGCTACAAAAATAATCCCCACAGAGTCCACATTCCTATTTTCTACCTAGTGACACTTCTTTTTTTTTTTTTGCGGTACTGGGGATCGAACTCAGGACCCTGAGCTTGCTAGGCAGGCGCTTATTCCACTGAGCTATATCCCCAGCCCTCTAGTGACACTTCTTACTCTCCTCTCTCTTCCCTTCACCCTCCACACCACAGAGGAATCACAAATAGAAGTATAATAAGGGTACTGATGGAAGGGAGAAATTATAAAAAAATGCTTTGGTGTTTATGATTGATGTACAGTTTGATTTATTGACAGTATTATAACCAGTAGAAATTCTCCTCTTACAACACAGTAACAGGATCCAAACCAATTAAATGGAAAAGACTGAAATGATAAATGGTACTTGATGATGAATAAAAACAAGAACACTGGAAAAGAGAACATACAAAAAAAATTTCATACCAACAATAAATTCTCTTCACTCTATGTCACCCTCAACTACACATACACACAAGAAACATGAAAAAACAAGGCAACAAAAGGCTTCCAAAGATTTCAACTCTCCCAAAGCAGATGCAAGAGGCACTGATGGAAAAAAAAAAATTCAAACACCAAGTAACTGAGCTTCTGAAAATGATCAAAGAGGAAGCAAAGAAACTCAGCAAACTCAAAGATGACATAACACAAAAGATAGTACAACTACCAAATAAAGTAACCAGTGTGGTTATGGAAGAATCGAATAAAAACTTGGAAGAGCTAACCAAAATGGTTCAAAACTTGGAGGACAAATTTACCAAGAAAATAGACTTCATGATAAGGTGCCAAAACCTTAAAAGCTATTAGAAAAAAGCAAACAATCAGTCTAAGGCTAAACTAAGCAGGATTACAGCAGATTCTTCAACAAAAATTTCAAAGGCCAAGAGAATGTGAAGTGTTTTAATTCCTAAAAGAAAACAGCTTCCAACCCAGACTAATACATCCTGCAAAACTACCTTTAAAGATTGATGGAGAAATAAGGATGTTGCATGACAAAGAACAGCTTAAGAGTTACCTCAACACCAAAACAGCACTCAAAAAAATACTCACGAATGCCCTGCACAGAAATAACAAAGCCAAAAATCTGGACAGAATGAATACAACAAGCAAGGTGACTAGTAAAACAAAAAGGGAAAAACAAGGGAGTTGAGGGAAGAAAAACTAAAGAGCAATTACAAGTTAAAATCGTCTAGGGGCTGCGGCTGCACAGTGAGTGTCTGACTTTCTTCCCGGCCCCTGTCTGTGGTGGGTTTCTTTCCAGGGAGGTGTTTTGGGATGAGAAGTCCTTCTCCTCCCTTTCCAGGCCTCCTGGTACATTTGAGGGACCTGTCTGGTTTGGCTGGAGTCCCATGAGAATATGGTTCCTCTTAATAAAGGATAGCAAACAGCTAAAAAAATTTTTTTAAAAAAAGTCCAGTAACAACTCTCAATATAAATGGCTTCAACTCCCCACCTGAGTAACATAGATGAGCAGACTAGCTCAAAAAATAAAACTCAACAGTCTGCTGCACACGAGAGACTCATCCAATCCAAAAAGCAATTAATAGACTGAAAACGTCAAAGGATAGGAAAAAATATTCCATGCATCAAGGTCCCCAAAAGCAACCAGGGGCAACAGTTTTATTCTGAGGGAAAAAACAATCAAGTTAAAATTGATCAGAAGAGGTAAAGAAGGCCAATATAGATTAGTTAAAAGAACAATTGAATAGGAAGAAGGAACAATTATAAATCTACATGTACCAAACATAGGTTCACTGACTTTACATAACAAACTGCAATGGACATATAAGGTCCAATAAACACCAATACAATCATGGTAGATTACTGCAATACCAATTTTTATAAATAAATCAAACAAATATTTAAGAAACATCAGAGCTGAACCACACCTTTAAACAAATGGACTTAAACAGATATCACTGAGCATCCGCACTACAACAGAACACACATTCTTCTCAACATCACATAGAACTTTCGCTGAAACAGACCACACACTAGCTATTAAAGCCTGCTTAAATAAATACAAAAGATGAAAAAGCATCCCATGTACACTAAATCCCCAAAGGAACCATAGAAATTTTCAGCCACCTGGATACTAAACAACTCACTCCTGAACACTCAATGAGTCATGGAAGAAATCAAACCACTGCAAGAATCAAATGATAATGCCAGCACAAAATATCAAAACTTATGTGACAAAATAAAAGCAGTGCTAAGAATTTTAATGCCACAAATGCTTACATTAGAAAAACAGAGTAAGCTCAAATAAATGACCTACCATGACCCTGACGATATTAGAACTACAAGAACAGTCCAAACTCTAACCAAGTACAAGAAAAAAGTTCATAAAGATCAGAGGAAAACCTAACAAAAAATGAGACTACAAAATAATACAAAGAATCATTTTATCAAAGAATTGGGGTTTTTTTGAAAGAATAAAGTAGAAAAAATTGTCCAGCAGCAAATGAATGAATAAAGAACATTTAATATTTATACACAATGGATTGCTACTCAGTAAAGAAGGGTAAACTTAAGCCATTTGTAGAAAAATGGAAGCACCTTGATATGATAATGGAAAATGGAAAAAAAATCAGACACTTAGCTTAAGTATCACATGGTTTCTCTTATATGAGAAACTGAAATATAAGTAAATCAAAGAGCAAAATAAATGACATATAAGAGGAAACAGGGAGATAGATCTTTTGTAAAATGAAAGGGGCTCAAGAGACAAAGAAAAAGGGGCAGAGAAATGGGATATGAAAAGAATTAAGATATGTTTCATATATGTACCAACTCCCACAACCAAAAATTAAAAAGAGGTTAAGAGCACACATTCATGACCATACTTACCTCAGATAATACAAATCAAGTCAGAAATGTCATAAGAGACAAATGACAATAACCCTTTCATTACAGAGAGGGTCAATTCCTAGGAAATGTGCAATAATTATATAAACATATACATTTTTAAGTATACACACATATATATAAAATATTAGAGCACACAAACATATAACAAACATTGAGAGCAACACAATAATAGAGGATTTCAATACCCATTTTCAAAAATAGATAGAAGTTTAATAAGGAAACAGGACATAAATAACATGAAAAAACAAATGTGTCCAACAAACACGTACAGAACAGCAGCTACTCAACAGCAGAATATGTGCTCCTCTCCAGCATACAGGGAATGTTGTCAAGGACAAATCATAAAACAAATCTGAACAAATTTAAGACACTGAAATCTTACCAAGTACTGTTTTCACAACAGAATGAAAGTAGAAATCAGTAACAGAAAACTCAAAATTCAAGATTTCCAAGAAGATGGCAACTGGGTAACCAGCAGAGAAAGATCCTCTTGGAGGATCACCACCCAGACACATAGCAACATGAGAAGGACAAGAAGGAAAGAAGCAGGTCCCCTGGTCCCAGGAAGGATTTGAAATGAGAGTTGAGCCATCAGAAAGAGCAAACTGGGCCCCTCCCAGAACAGCAGCTCAGGCAGCCATCATGGCACAGTTGGGGGAAGAGGAGGAGGAGAAGGAGGGAGTCACCACTCCATGCACAACCTTGGCCCGCTCCCTCGTTCCTGTGCTCACAGCCTTGGCTTTGGAGGCCCATGCTCGCGGGGGCCTCCTGACTCAGGTAGAGGACAGCGAGGATCCCAGGGCTGGGTCAAAATCGGCACGGAGGGGACACAGCCTAGAGAGGGAGCAGTGGTGGTTAGGAAGTACCATGGAGACACAGGCTCGGAGCACTGACTCCAAGGGCAGAGCGTGGCAGAGTGACCCCGGCCTCTTCCACCTGCTGGCACATGCTCAGGGACCTGCCCCAGCCCAGCCAGGCCCCGCCCCACCCCTCCCCACACACCTCGCCCACCATGGCTGCCCTCTCCTCACCCTCCGCTTTGTCCCTCAGTGCATCCCGCCACCTGGAGGCTCCGGGGTGCCACTGTGAGCCCCGCAGCCCCACCCCCAACACGGGTCACGCTCCCTTGGCCACTGCCCCCAGCGCCCCCCCCCAGATCCCCTGCACGTGACCCAGAAGAGGAGCAACAGCCAGGGGTCAGTGAGAATGGCCAGGTCAACCAGGAGATGGAGGGCTGAGGCTTGCTACTATGATGAGCACTGAGAGGGACTTCATACCACTTGCAAATATGAACCTTGTATCAACCCACAGAGACAAGATATATGAAAAGCAGCAGTCCTGGAGATCGAGAGAAAACAACACACTCTACACAGAAGACCAGAGAAACTCCTCTAATTGTCTCCTAAAACTAATAACTAAACTTAATACACACCCTGGACTACCTCAGTGAGCATGGGTGGGGGAGACTTCATGTCACTTATGCCCAGCATCAAAGGATTTGAAATGAGAATTGAAACCCTCACAAAGAGTAAATAAGACTCCTTCCTGAGAAACAGCCTGGGCAGCCGCCATGGCGCAGTTAGAGGAAGAGGAGGAGGAGAAAGAGGGAGTCACCACTCCATACATTCCTACACTCCCTCATTCCTATGCTCACAGCTTCAACTTCAGAAGCCTGTGCTCACGGAAGCCTCCAGACTTGGCAATAGGAGAGCAAAATTCTGAGAACTGGGCCAGAACCGGAGCAGAGAAAGCCCCGCCCAGATGGCAACCAAGTAAGCAGCAGAGAAAGATCCTCCCGGAGGATCGCCACCCAGACACTGGATTACAGCAACATGAGACTGACAAAAGGGAGAGTGGTGGGGCCCCTGGTACCAGGAAGGATTAGAAATGAGAATTGAGGCAGAGGACTCCCCACAGGCTACATGAAAACCCTGAGGACCTGGACCGGACCCTGGGTGCATCTCGTTTGGGCGAAGGCTGGTGGATGGCAGAGGAGACCTGGCCGACTTGACTGGGACCCCGGGAGTGCATCCCTGGGGCAGAGCACGACAATCCGCAGGGGTGTCACTGCAGACTCAACCGAGATCCCAGAGTGTCTCATCATGGTGGAGCCCAGGGGTCTGCAGCAGCGAACCCATGGACTCGACCAGAACCCCCAAGGGCTTCGAGCGCTTATCAATGGGGTGCTGACCATAGGTATCTGGTTCCCTGCCTATGTACCGTCTTCGAGGATGGATGCTTTTCTACCTAGTGCCATAGTAATTTGAGTGCACCCATGTTTGTTACAGGATAATTTGAAGCAGTCATGTGCCTTCCCAGTGTGAGAGCCCGAGGTAGTAAATAAACCAAAAAAGGGCAGTTTATTATCAGAGTGAAGATAACTGACTGGGTGGAGAAAACTGTTGAATTAATAGAACATGCCATTATTTGTATAACAAAAGTGAAGGTATTTTGTAATACAGCATCCATTACTAATTCCCCAATACCTTCTCTATAGTTGTGTATTTCCTTTATTGTTTTTGCAATATTCTCATTTATAACTGGGTAACAAATGTGAATATTATGTAATACAGCATCCATTGTCAATTCTCTACTATCCTTTCTATAACTTAGTATTTCCTTGTTGTTTTTGTGTTATTCGGGTTTATATTCTTTTATCTTTAAAATAAAAAATGTATGTATAGAAAACTCAAAATTCAAATATATGTGGAAATTAGGCAAACAAAATTCTTGAACAACAAATCAGTCAAGGAAGAAATCAAGAAGAAAATTGTAATCTTGAGATAACTGAAAACACAATATACCAAAATTTACAGAATGCAGCAAAAGCAGATCTAAGACAGGAGTTTACAGCAGTAAATGTCTTCATCCAAAAAGGAAAAAAGAATTCAAACAACTAACAAATGAAAGGTTAATCATTAGAAGTGTGATCAGAAAATACGGTAAATATTTTAAATTTTTCATTATACTAAAATTATTGCATATAGTCATTAATCTCCCATAAAATACTCCACCCATTTCCAGACATAGACCATTGTCCTTGCCACTTTTTGAATAAGTTCTGGAAGTCTTCTCTCATGAGTGTCCTTTTTTAAAATTTTATTTTTTTTCCTGTCTTTTTGAGACAGGATCTTACTATGCAGTTCAGGCTGGCCTTGAGCTCACTTTGTAGCCCAGGCTGGCCTTGAACTTGCAACAGTCCTCCTGCCTCAGTCTCTCAAGTTCTGGGATTACAGGCATGCACAACCATGCCCAGCTTTAATTTTATTTCAAGGAAGAAAAACATAAAATGAAATTTCAAAACAATCGAAGAGTACCAATGGTTATGACACTGCATATTGTTGTATTTGATTACTCAGAGTGCAAGAGACAGGCATCTAATGGTCCTAAACAGCATTAGCACAAAGCTTTCTTTTCAATGAACTAAGAGAAATTAGTATAACTATCTTAATTATTATACAAATATAGTATATATGTATATTGTTTTGTTTTTCCCTTCCTTCTTTTCACCTTTCTCGTATCCAAGTTTCTCTCCCCTTTTAAATAGTTTCTTCCCATTTTACAATGTCTATTGTACATTTAGGACTTATTCACTCTTTCAGCTTCTCACATTTAGGGAGACAATATTATGTTTACACATGTGGGTTCAATTTATTTCACTTATGAGTATGGTCTCTAGTTGCATCCATTTACCTATAAAAGTCTAGTTTATACTTCTTTATGGTTAAGTAGTACTCCATTGTATAAAAAGACAACATCTTTTTTTATCCATTCCTTGGCTGATGGACATTTAGGTTCTTTCCAAGACTTAGCTATTACAAATTGTGCTGCTATAAACATGGGTGCACATATATCACTGTGGTACAATATTTTTAATTCTTCTGGAAAGATACCCAGAAGGGGAACAGCTGGGTCAAATGAGACCTCTAATCCTAGATTTTGAGGAATCATCACACTGATTTACACAGTAGTTGCAGCAGTCTACACTCCCACCAACAGTAGAGAAAGTTCCTGCTGGGTGTGGTGGCGCACACCTATAATCCCAGCACTCGGGAGGCTGAGGCAGGAGGATTGTCACAAGTTTGAAACCAGCTTGGACTACAGAGTAAGCTCAAGACGAGCCTGAACTGCATGGCAAGACCCTGCCTCAAAAACACACACACACAAAAAAAGAGTTATTTTTTTCTCCACAGCCCACCAACATGTGTTATTATTGGCTGATTTCTTGATAATAGCCATTCTTTATGGGGTGAGGTGGAATCTCAGTGTGGTTTTAATTTGCATCTCTCAAATGACCAGTGATGTTGAACATTTTTTCATATATTTATTTGCTGTTTGTATTTCTTCATCTGAGAAGTATGCATTCCTCTCAGATGCCCATTTTTGAATTCAGTCTTTAAATTTAGGAGGGCCACTTTCTTGAGTTCTTTATATGTTCTCAGGCATTTCTTATTGGTTGATTTCTTGATGATAGCCATTCTTTATGGGGTGAGACCTAATATCAGTGTTGTTTTAGTTTGCATTTCTTGAATGACCAGTGATGTTGAACATTTTTTCATATATTTATTTGCTGTTTGTATTTCTTCATCAGGGAAGTGTGTATCCATCTCAGATGCCCATTTTTTTATTTGGTCTTTAAATTTGGGAGGTCTAATCTTTTTGAGTGCTTCATATGTTCTCAATAGTAATCTTATGTCTGAGGAACAGCTGGCAAACATTTTCCCCACATTGTGGGTTGTTTCTTCACTTTGTTGGTGGTTTCTCTTGTTGTGCAAAACCTTTTTAATAAGATCCCAGTTATTGATTCTTTGTGATAGTACCTGTGCAATCACGATTTTATTCATAAAGTCTTTGCCTATATTAATGTCTTCAAGAGTTTTATCTACTCTATCTTACAGCAGATTTAATGTTTCTGTGTTAATATTTAGATCTTTGATCCATGTTGAATTTATGGGTCCAATTTTAATCATGAGTGTCTTTAGTTAGGCTTGTATTAATGTCCTGAATCAATTCCAATCATTTACTCTTTACAGTCATTTTTACTTTGAGAATGATCCAAAAGTTGCATGGTGCTAGATCTGGTTAATACGGTGGAAGCAGACACACGGTAATGTTTTAGGAACCTGTCTTTCCATTTGAAGGCACTTGTAAGCAGTGTTCACTGTATTTCTTTCATTTCTCTTATTTTTAAACTTTTGTTAGTATACATTTGCCATGCATAGTGCTCACATTCATTGAGGGAATTTGTACCTGTGCATGGTCTACCTTAATTTTTGTTTCTTTCCATTCTCCTCCCTCTTCCTTCAAGTCTTCTTCCCCTTTCCATTTACAGAAGCTTTATTTCCATTCTTTGTTTTTTCAGTCTTTTATCCTTTCCTTCCCTTCCCTTCCCCCACCCCCTCCACTTCCCATCTGAACAAGTTCTTCTTACTTCCCCATATCTATCCTACAATCACTGTATTTTTTCCACATCTCATAGGAACATTCCCCAGTGAGGACTTCCAGAACTGCCTCAGAGAGTGGCAAGGACGGTGGGATCGGTGTGTTGGAACTGAGGGAGAGTACTCTGAGGGGCACCAATGGCTGTGTATCTTTTACTATAATTTTAAAAATATTAAACATTTATACTATCTTTTAAGAATACCTGGTATACTTTACATGAATAATGATAAACAAATGACTGATTAGAATGTTATATTAACCAATACTACTATGTAAGACCAAGTAACAGCAGTGAAAAAGGTCAGAAAAATTAAAAAGCATTGACCTAAATTTTTTTAAAGCAGTTAATAACAATGATGACTCATTCTATTGTTTGGAGTAGATAACATAGTATACTGTTAAGGAATGACAGAAAGGAGAGTTGCAAGCTCTTATCTTGCATAATCTTCTGCCTCAAGGAACATCATCAGACTAGAGCGATGAAATAAACCTTAGTAAGAGACAAGGACATCCACAACAAAAGCAAACAGTGCAAACCAACTGAGGGAAAACAGACTAATCAAGGAAGGTTGCTAGGAAATGTGACTGGCTGAAAGGTAAGGGCAATCTTAACATATTATTATGCAGGAAAATAATTCTAAATGGGTTCAAGAATATTACACTTAAAGAAGAAATTGATTTTCTAAAATTTAGAAGACATGTAAGCAAACATTTACATACTTTAGACAGGTAGGAAATACTTAGCTCTAAAACACTGACAGACCACTAGGCATGTTAGTCCCCTTCTGGGTGATGCGACACAACACCTGAGCTAATCGAGGAAAAGCAGTCCCTCCCTTCATGTACCCACAGCTAAAGGGACCCACAGGCATCTCCATTGTTACTGACTGAATAAGTGCAACTCAACTTTGAAGATTACACACAGAGGAAATATTTATCACGGACAGAAATTAAAGTATAAGAAGAGGAAAGCAACATTAAAATGATCTTCAATAAGTGTGAAATACTAAATAAACCATACAGACAGTGACTTTTCATTGTTCAGAAAGAAACAATTTTAGATTCTATGGCCTAATATAGTAGGCAACAGCTACATACGGCTATTTGAATTAGAATTTAAAGTAATTAAAATCTGTTTGTCAATATGTTTTTGTACTTTTATGTTTCTAAAATAAAAAAATAAATAAAAATAAAAATAAAAATAAAGTAATTAAAATTAATGAACATTAAAACTTCCATTCCTGAGTCATACTGGTCAAATTTCACATGTTCAACAGTCAAATGTAGCCACCATATGAGACAGGACAAATTACAGAACATTTATATAATGGTGGATATTCTCCTAGATAATGCTGTCCTAAAAGTCAGAGATGACTATAAAGGCCTCAACAAAGCTGGGAAAACTTAAATGTCTATCAATATGGAAACAGGTATATTAAGCTCTTAATACATCATGAAATACAGAAATCTTCAAAAGCCACAAAGCAGATCTCCATAAACTAATAGAAAAAGGGTCATAACATATTGACAAATAAAAAATATAAATTCGGACATATATAACACAACACCTGTGTGTCTCCATGTGTGCTTTTGGTTCTGGATGGATGAGGGAGGCATATGAGCTACTACAGTGTTTAGATGCTTTACCATACTTTTCTTTATTTTTTTTGCGGTGCTGGGGATTGAACTCAGGACCCGGCACTTGCCAGGCAGGCGCTTATGCTACTGAGCTATATCCCCAGCCCACTTTACTATACTTAAAAGATATTACCGTAGTAAAATAAAATGTTATTTTACTAAAATTACTTTCAGAAACATTTCAGTAAGTGATGGTACTAAACTGGAATTCAAATGGCCAGAAGAAGGTAATCATTATATACTGTAAACATGTACTAACAAAAAGATAAAAATTGAAATGGAGGGGAGGGGAAGGCAGAGGAGGGGGAGGAGACCCAGAAGATACAGGTAAAAGGGTCTGACAGGTAATCCCGCCATGAGCCAGCAAAGGCTCAGTGGAGGAATGAGACTAAGCAGATTCCCTGTCCTAAGATGACAGTTGATGCCAGGGAACAAAGACTGATGCTGCTGCTTCTTAGTCTTCCTGATTAGCTTGTTTTTCAAGGTATTCCTTCCTCCTGCCCGCTGAACCTTATAGATGCGCCTCTTTCTTGAACCTGACAGCTCAACTACTATTTTCATACTGAAATATCTACAATCATTAAAAACAATTTTTAAGGATAATAGAGTAACTGTTTGCCCCTTTCTAGGCAAAGAATAAATACTGTTTGTTACTCTGTCTTTGTGCACACCTTTCTTTTAGTATGCAGTTAGACTGAACACTCAAGATGCAGCTAGACTGAGCTGGGATATAGTACAAGGGTAAAACACAGGCCAGGTTTGAAAGGCTTAGAACACATATAAAAATGTATTTCAGTAACTTTTATTTTGGTTACTTATTGAAATATTTCAGGTACACTGGGTTAAATAAAACAACATTAATATTGATTCTAGCTACCAGAAGTTTAACCCTACCAATGTAGCTTGCATTTTATTTCTACTGAAGAGCACTGTTCTCTATCTCCTTTCTGCATCAAAGTGTACTTTTAAACAGGTGCACAAATACAGAAAACAGTGAATGTCTCTCTCTCCATGTACTTGTAGCACACACACTGGCAATGACAGTCCCCCATGGCCGAGGACATGTTTCCCCAGCTAAGCAGACCACACTGGGACATAAGGCAGATGACTGCGGGATGAATGAAATGAGTGTAACAAATCAACTACAATTTTCATAATACATAACTTTTGTTGAACACTGATTGTAAATTGGGTACTATACTCTAGATTATTTCCTTTAACCCATGTATTGAATTTAATGAGGTGAGTTCTTTTATAATTCTTTTTTGTTTTTGGTCTTTTTAAGACAGGGTCTTGCTATGCAGTTCAGTCCGGCCTTGAGCTCACTTTGTAGCCCAGGCTGGTCTTGAACTTGAAATGATCCTCCTGCCTCAGCCTTCCGAGTCCTGGGATTATAGGCGTGTGCCACCATACCCAGCCTTATAATTCTCATTTTAAAGATGAAAAACACATTTATGAAATCATAAAAGAATCTAATATATTTTAAAATATTATAAGAAATAAGACAATTGAGGTGCCTGGTAGAGGTGGTGGACAACTTTAAATAATTTTTCATTCAGTGCCTCTACTGCATGGTTTTAGTAGGTGCTGTGATGCTAAAAGAAATGACAGGTTAATGCTGCCAGAACATGCACAAGTATCAGCTAAAGCCTGCTGTAAATAAATCCCATTTTAACTATTGGATGTCCTACAACATTATTATTAAACCTGACTCATAGCTAATAATCTAGGAAAACAAAATTCATGTTGAATTTAGGCAGCCACTTGGAATTAAATGTATAAAAATTGTATCTGCATAAAACTTTATCTTATGTACAGAATTTCTTAATCCTCAAAATATCCAGAGAAGGTCTCAAAGGCTGTTAATGCTGCTGCTATGAGGTTACTAGAGGTTGGGTGAGAACTTCAAAGTACTCAGGTCAGTAATGGCAATCCTTTTAGAGCTCTCAGTGATGACAACCAGCCCATTGCAGCATGTGTGCCCTAGGTTCGCCACCACTGACTTAGATTAATTATTCGATACAGGGAGGGATGCCCCCAAACAGGCTTTAATCTTGTTCTGCAGCTTGTCTTATAGTTATGGTCCTGGAATTTTTTTTTTCTTTGAGGTAGGGGACATTAGATAGGCCTCCTACAAAATTCATTCTGGGTTTCCTGATTTCTAACATCTTCAGAGATAATGGACTTGAGATGAATGAGGCATGCAGGTGGTACGATTTACAAATTTCCAAGAGGCTTGACGAGTCAGGCTCCAGGAACTTAACATTTTTAAAAAGAAAAATGACATTAAAATTAAAAATAAACCTTGTTATACAATAATTTAAATAGCACCAATCAGAGCTAAGTCATCTTTACTGAGCTCCTTTGTGAAAATATACTTATTAGCCTTCAAATCTTGACCCCCTTAAAAAATAAAGCAATATTCAGGACACACTAAATGGCCAACTTAATTTTTAATGAGTAAATGACATGGCAAGAATCGTTCAGGTTGTAAATGCTAAATGTCTGGGTATGTCTTCATTGGCTTTTGAACAGTTTCAAAGAGCAGACATGAGGATTCATTAGCTGTTTGCACATATGAACCTGCTCCAAAGGCAGCCAAGAGAGTTGCCTAGCAACAGTGCATTTTGCATCTCTCATCATCCCCAAAGATGCTGCTGCAGCAGCAGCTAGGTCAAGCCTCTCATTAGCAACCTGACAAAGGTTTCTATCTACCATTTCACAAAACTATTTTCATTTTCAGGTGAATCTCAAATATCTATGTGTTATTTCTACTGACAGTGTATTCCCTTTCCTCTGCTCCTCCTTCTTCCCAACCCCCATTTCCACAGACACATTGTAATGAATCCACCAATATTCCTTTGACAAAAGCAGATACTAAGAAATCCAACAAAATTGATCTGCCTATTCATATCACTCTAACAGTTCCACAGCATTTGGGCAACAATGTAAGGAAGCTTTATAAGAGAAGAGAATAAAAGACGTTGAAAACCAAATAATGAGAAGAGAAACAGAAAGATATTTTCCTTCTAAATTAATAACAAAATTTTTTTTACCCAAATCATCTGCAAAGCTATCCCTGACTACATTATATCACCATTTTCCCCATACAAACTAATCTCAAATATTTAGCAAAAAGGAAGAAAATTCCGGAGCGGTAATAAACTACAATATAAGGACTGACAGACTATAATGAGTATAATCTGCTGGGAGCGAACTCCAGTTCCCTCTTTAGTAACAGTGCTGGAAAGCTTCCCCTCAGATCAGTATTATGAACTCACTTCTGAAACATGTCCTAAAGTACTTCATGCACAGCTGCCATACACACCCACATGATACTCCCTAGATGCACTAAAGACCTTTAAAATAAACAAAAGAAGCAGATAAGACTTTTCACTTCGTTTTATCTTTAATACTCAATAGAAATTCTGACATAAACCACAGCTACTCTGCTGTCTGAGCTTCCAGATTATCAGGAATTTCCTTACAGAAAAGTTTACAGAATACACATGACAAGGTACAAAAGACAAGTGTGCTCCTAAAAGACAGGGATTAAGGATGGTACAATGAGAAATATTTAAAGGCAACTGCTATCATAAGAAATCAAAGCAGGTAAAATTTTTAAGTAATCTGAAAGGAATAGTGTAATTTTTTTCCTTCTGCCACTAACATTTTGTCTGCATACAAACAGCAAAAAATAAATTTTAGAAGGATTTCCCAGAAGGGTGTCATTTTCTACTAAAATATTTCATTCCAGCAGCTGAAAGACCATAAAAGGGTGAATGTACTCCAGAGTCTCTAATAATGGTAATAGATCTTGTGTTACTATTCACAAGTGACCTCTTAGGCGATTTAATTTTCCCCCTGCAGCATGCTTGGTTTCACACACAGTGTAATAACAGTTTTTGCACAACAAGACAATTCATCCGATTAGAAGGGCTGCATTAAGTCTTTCATGAACAGCATGTGTCACTACAACTTCAGCTAGGGTTTGATTGAAGATGACCTAATATATGCACACACGATTCTTCATTTTTCTACTGTTTCAAAAATGATTCTCAGACTTTCTGCAACAATTTTGCAGGCCTAAACCCTTCCTGGCTTCAAAATATAACTAAGACCTCATCACAAGCTGACTGTAGGCTTCCAAGGCTTCTCCACAAGGTTCTTTTTTATTTTTTTTATTTATTTATTTTTTTAATTTTATTTTAAAGACAAAAGAATGGAGACATGAACCAGAAAAGCCGTAAACAATACAGAAAATACAAAGTTATACAGAATATAGTAGGGAATTAGAACTGGATGTTGTATTACATAGTTATCTTCACATTAGTTAACACAAAAACATTAAAGGAAATACCAAATTATAGATAAGATAGTAAAGGTTCTTTTTTAATATACATGTAAGTGAAATTCCACTAATATCTTGAAAAAAGAAAAATGATAGAAAGACCATACTTGATTATTGCAACTACTTCTATGCTTCGTAATATTTCAACAATGCACCATTAATTATAAAGAGCCTATGACATTACTGAGGAAAGCTTAGCCAAAGTGAATTTTGAGTCCTTCACTGGTAAACCTTAGCAAAGCATAAAAAAATTTAAAAGTGGAAACCAAAGGTAAAGGTGAGAAATAGGCTGACCATCTTGTGATGTCTACTACCATAAACAGTCCAGCATCATCAAATGCCCATGGAAGACTAAATCTAAGAATATCTACACATTTCTCCTTCCCATGATGAAGAGTTTAGGAAGGTTAAATCCCAAACCTCCCTAACAAAAGGCTACAGCCATGTGTGGTAGAATTCCCGGAGGTTCCCTCAACTTTACAACTTTTAATTGATGGTGATAGGCTTGGCTTCCCACCTGCCCCAGTCATCTCCGCATGAGCACAGGCTCCCCTGGGAAACAGTCACTCCTCCACTGCAGTGCTGGGGTGTTCTACAGGGATTCTCTTATATGACAAACAGCCCAAACCTGCAAGATTAAGTTCTCTTTAGACTTTGAAAGTAGGTGAGACACTCTCTTTTGGTTCAATTGTTCCCCAGCTCCAGGAGTCCTGATTCTTTTAGTAGAGGCCTGTACAGTCCTCTAAGCAGCTCCACAAGATCTGAGACAATCCCAACACATCTTTTGGTTTGACAAATTCTAGGCATGTAAGCCAATTCCAACACTGCAGTACTCCTTCACTTCAGCAGCCAGCCTATCACTTCCTTGTAGACTTTTCACGCAATATACAATTTACCATATCAACCCATCCTAACTGTCTCATCCTGACTAAACGGACACACATTAAGTGGAACCGAGGGGAAAGGAGCCCTGAGGTAAGGGGTAGGCTGGATCCTATCACTAGGCTTGAGATAAGGAGAGGAAGCTTGTGGGGCTCATAGCTCTCCAACGATTCTCTCCCATGAATATGACCACTTCACCTACCATTTCCTAACTTATGCACCATTAAAATTATAGTTCTTATGCATCTAGGTTTATTCCTACTACACTACAAGTACAGCTGAGTGTTCTGTCTCATACTTTGGTATTTCAAAGACCAAAACTTGTACTTTAACATCTTGCTGTAGGACTGCATCTCCACTAGTACTTTAAATTCTCATTTCTTGCCTGCCTGCAAGGGTCTTTAGGACCTTGCTTTTAAATACCTGTCTCCATGCCAGGAGTAACTTCCCTTGTCCTGTATAATGCAGATTAACAGAGTGACTTGCACTCTCTTCACACCCCACTATGACCTGCCACACGCCAGTATCTTTGCATATATTCCGTATTCTGCTTAGAATGTTTTCCCTTTCCCCTATGCTTCAGGGAAATGTATGGGCCCCTTCATCTAGGCTGCAGAGGCACTTACACACCTCCACAGTGGCACTGAATGAAAGAGTAACTTTTGATGCCTCTGACATCTCACCATGCGCTACCATTCTCGAAGGCAAAGACTACATCCTTTTGTTTTAGCATTTCCAACACCTACTATACAACGTTTCCAATAAAGGTATGTTGAGTGATTAAATGACTTGAAAATACTTAATAAATAAAATGGGACCTAATAAAAAAATGCATCCACAGCATTTCAGGTTGAATGATTATTACACTTAACACTGATCAAGCTACACCTATACCATTAAAAACTGAATACAATGTTACACTAAGTAAACATAGAGTAAAATGTCACCAGTACAATTATCGTTAATACTAATTCAGACTACTAGAAATAATGAAGGTAAACAACACAGCACTAAGGAAAAATGTTAAAGAAATAAAATCTGCTTACTTTTACATATATACTGTAACAAACTAATTTGCCAAGTGTTTCCAAGTACTAGTCCCTGTTGATGTCTTAATGAATAATTTGATCATTTTAAACTAGCATATTCATTGTACTAATGCAAATGAGCAAATCCAAACTGCCTAAAAAAGTAGCTTCAACACAAGCTTATGTTTTAAGTCCAAATCACCCTAAGCTCTAAATTAATAGGATTCATTTAGTAAAATTTTATCATAATGCAACCTCAATCTAAAAAATGTATCTAGACTCCATAATGCTCTAACAGTTTGTATACACATAATATTGGAAAATAGTTTATTTTTATTGTTTAGTAGTTTTAATTGTTTAATAGTAAAATAGTTTAATTTTATTGTTTCTAGGTTTATCTAATAAAAATAAGTAGACTTATCTAACAATAAAATAGACAGATTTATCTAGTAAATGTTAATTCAACCAGTCCACAAATCCCAGAAGCTGTCCAATGTTACTGTGAGGCAAAAACACAAAATACATTTTCCATTGAGGAATTTCTTTGAATCCTAAATCTAAATGTACCTACTTAAAAATTCCCTTTGGAGATAGTGTACATTTATGGTAATTATATGACACTTTAAAGTGCTAATTTGTCCTTATTAATCTCAGCTTCACTGTTATTTGGTTCTACATGATAAATTCAGGTTACAAATATTTCTTTTGAGATAGAGGGGAAAATCTGCAAACCATCTTAAAGGCAGAAGTGATCCATTCCCATAGGAATGGTAGTAAGCAAGAATGACAGGACACATGGTCTCCAAAAGTCCACCCAATATACCATAAGCCTGCAATACAGGAATCAGTGTGGTTAACAGACCAAAGGGTAGCAAGTTTCAAGACTTCTGGTAAAATTTTTTTTTAAATTTAGAATTGAGTTTTCTCCAAAATCATGACCCAACATCTCAATGACAGGTATCAGATGATAGCTATTACTGTGACTATGTGTTGCTAACTCTCTTTAACTCCATAACAAGAAACTTAAGTCTGAAATACTACAGAAAGGTCTGCTAGTGTAACTGTGGCTCACAGTGTAAAAAACTACTCCAGAACTGACCAGAAATATTTTTCCCTATTTCCTCAACAATAGTATTCAAGGGAATCATATGCCATGCACAAAACTTTTTTTTTTTTTAACTCCCAAGGTGATAGAAACAGGCAATATGTTCCTTCCAGCGCATTTCAAAGAACTTGCATTTCTCCAGCAACTACTCCTGGCATCCTTAGCTGGGCTCTTGTGAGATTATCTGCTCTCTTCTGAGGTTTGCAGACACCTTGTGTTTTCTGCATCGTAGCATTTAGCACAGAGTACATGCATTCCATGAGCAACTCAGTAACTCTTTTTTTATATAAAGTTATAGTTCAATATATACCCCAAAGAGATTTGCCACGAATACTCACTGAATGACTTAACACCCTTTCAAGCACCTAAATTGACAGTATCACTTGTGAAAATTTTTCAGTGATTTAACCCAAATAAACAAGGTGTAATTTTGTCAACATTCCATAAACAGAGTACAAAACTCTACTTTCTGTTTACTGTTCCAACAAATGCTGAGGCTTCTTTCGCCTCAACTTACTCCATTGTTCTAAAAATGCAATTTAGCCCCTGCCTGGCAAGTTCAAGGTCGTGAGTTCAATTTCCAGTACCAATAAATAAATAAATAAATAATAAAAATGCAGTGATAGTGAAATGCATTCACTCTTTCAAAACTTAATCACAATTGGTTTAACTAAAACTGGATGAGAAAGAGAGCACATTGGGTAAGAGCACAGACTCTAGAACCATATATCACAAGTTTGACATGAACTCCAGCAAATATTAGCTGAGTGACCTGTGAGGGAAGTTACTCAAGTTTTATTCCTCGGTGCCTAAATAATAGCAGTACCAACCTCAAAAGGCCATGTACAGTCCATGTGTTAGCTAGTATATACAAATAAAGTGATTTGGGTAATGTATGGTACATAACAAGCATGGGTCAATTCTGGCTCTTGCATTATGTATTACTTTGCTCAGAAAGCAGTTTTTAGATGAGTAGACAATGTTTAACCATACTTAGCACTACATCCTAAGGTCAACCCAATAAACAATTCTTCCAAAGCATCGACCTGGTTATCAAACGCCTACAATTGACTTCAATAGAGCTCAGAAAGTGATCAGGCTGGCAAACACTGCCAATACCCCACTTTGGGAACTGCAGCACTGTAAATGAAACTTATTAATTAAGCACCTTTGTACAAGGAACTTGTTCACTTCAATCAAAATTAGATAATTCATAGAACACCAAAACTAAGTATATTACAATCTAAAGATCACTAAACCTCAAATTAATCAATTTTGAAGTACAGTATTTGTAATGAATTCCAATCTAAGGCATCATACACAGTCATGTTTTTATAAGTGTTATAAAATCTATCAAATAGATTTTACACATTTATAATATTTTAAATTATACTTTCTGTGCAGCTTATAAATGGTATCTTCCCACATACTACCAATCCTTTCCAAATCACTGTTTCTGAAAATAAATCAATTGGTCTTATATACTGATCTTACATTGGACCACCCTGTTAAACTAACCTATCCATGCTAAAACGATTTTTCAATAAATTTTCTTGTATTTTCCAACTATCTAATACTTAGAATTCTGAGGTTTTCCTCTTTTAATCCATAATGTAGAGGACTTCCGGGAAGATGGCGACCGGGTAGGCAGCAGAGAGAGAACCTCCCAGAGGATTACCACCCAAACAATGAAATATAGCAATATGAAGACAGAAATGAGGACTTCCGGGAAGAAGACGACCAGCCGAGAGAGACAGTGCAGAGGAAAGAAAGGCTTCAGCTCCTGAACACGACAGACAACGCGCTACTGGGACAAACTGCGCCAAACCGGGCAGCGCCCCGGGATCCCGCTCAGAACCCGACCCGCGCAGCCAGCGCTGCGAGAACTGGAGCAACAGCGACTGGCCGGCGGGATTTCTGAGTCGGGGAAAATCTCCATCCAGGGAAAAACATCTGAACGGCACTCCTGTCTGCACGATCACAGGGTGAGTTAAGTGCGCGCTCTAACCAGTTTTTCCTGAATCGGGAAGAAGCTCAGCCCAGCGAGAGACATCAAAGCAGCTTTAAGGACGGCGGGATCTCCCGGGTGGGAAGACCTACTTAGGCGCCCCAACGGGTTTTGTGAGGGGGGAAGGAGCTCCACCCAGGGAGGAACACCTGAGTGGCCTATCTGCAAGAATCCTGGGGTGGCGAGCTGTTTATTCGCCCCGTCCAGGTCTTGGGGTAGGGAGTAGAAGCGGAAATCTCAGCAGACAGCTTAAGGGACATTCTCCCAAAGAGAAGTAACCATTGGAGCAGCCTCTGCAGCAGATTTTGCCTGCTGAACTGTCTGTGGAATTTATAGCTCCACAGTTTGAATCTGATACCCAAAAATGGGAAAACAGAGGAACAAAACACAGTCTCAAAACTCAACCCCACCCAGAACAAGTTTTGAATGTGAAGATACAGGGGAACCAGGAAGCCTCATAACTTCAGGTTATGAAACGATTGCATCCAAAATAAAACAACTCCAACAGGCCATGAAAGAGCTCAAAGCAGAAATAACCCACATACCCGCAATGATTTCTCTGACAAAAAACGAGCTGAAAACAATGATGGAAGAAATGTTCCATTCACACAGACAAGAAATAGACAAAATACTAGAAGAAAATAGGAAACAAATGGAAACGTTACAAGGGCAATTTAGGAATGAATTACCAAGAATGAAACAGGTCCAAAGAGAATGCCAGGTTTTGAAAACTAACACTGAAAGCATGAAAAACCGTTTAAATGAAACCGAAGAAAGAATTTCAGAACTTAAAGACAGCATGGCAGCTTATGAGCGTGAAAGGAAGAATCTCATGATATCATCAAAGACACAAGAAAAGTCAATCCAACAGCTGCAAGATGAGGCAAAACATAACAATATTCGAATTATAGGAGTGTGTGAAACAGCAGGAGATCTCACAAACGATATAAAAGGAATATTTGATGAAATAATAGCAGAAAATTTCCCAAA
>PVLD010021356.1:0-31647 GCA_004027595.1 Dinomys branickii | reverse complement strand
AGTGGAGAGGCAGGAGGCCACAGCCTCGAGGCAGGCTTAGAGCTGGGTGTGGTAGGATGTGTACTGGCTGCTCTGGCTCCACCTTGCCTCCAGGTGCTGATTAGGAAGGTTGCTGCAGGGCGGGGACTCCGCTTCAGTGGCTGTTGCAACCTCTCATTCTCACACTGGATTTGACAACAGTTCCCAACCACCATTGCCTCTTTTCCTGGCTGTGCCCTCTCCTCTCCAGACCTGCACTGGGGCTGGTTCTTGACTACCCCTCAACTCACTCTTCCCTCAGCTCAGCCTGTGAGCTCACCTGTCCTCCAGTGCATCTGTCCCCACCTCACTTGCCTGCCCCATCCTTGCAGGGGAGCCCCTCATGGACCCCGACAGCCCCCATCTGGGCAGCGAGAATCTGTGTGACTTGCTTGTAAGGCTGCTCAGCACAAAGCAGGAATGGTTGAGAACCAAAGTGAAGTTCTTCCTCCCTGACGTGGATCTGACCTCCAGTGACAAGGTGTCAGACCCTGAGCAGAGAGTCATCATGCAGCTGGGGGAGCTGCAGGCCCAGGGGGACGCCACCTGGCAGTCATTCATCTACTGGGTGTGCATGGAGCTGGAGGTGCCCCTGGACCTGGAGGTGCGACTGCTGAGCACTTGGGGCCAGGATGACGGTAAGGATGGGGGAAGGGGGGAGGGCACAAAGCAACCAGCACAGCCCCCGTGACACTGAGGATAGTGGGAGACCTGGGGGCCCACAAGTCACACCGAGAGGGTACAACAAAGCCAGGAACAAAATTTCATACTTCTGGGCACTTACCAGAGCAAATTCCCCAGTACCACAAGACCAAGTGGGCCGGAGACTCTCCTGCCACCTTGACCCAGTGCCATTGCTCTGGGAGCCCAGAGGCAAAGAGAAAAAAACTCATGTGGCTCCTTCCAGCTAGAAAGGCCAAGCAACTGTGGTGCACGAGATGCTTCTTCCTGTAACATGCACAGAAGCAAAGACAGAGAAGGCCTCTGACCTCTACTGAGAGGCAGCAGGTTTAATTCTGTGCAGTTCAGAGGGCATTGCTTGAGTACCTTTTGTTTGCCCCAGCACTATGGGAAACTAGATATTTAGGGGCATCCTTGATAGCAGGTAGGAACTTAGTCAAGAGTTCTACCACGGCCGAGTGTGAGAAATGCAGGGATGTGTATACAGGCACCTGCAGATACGCACAATGCAACATGTGTGTACACATGTGTATTCACACACACGCAAGTGTGCAGACACGCATCAATATACACATGCACACCTGTAGATATATGCACACAATCAGTTGTCCCCCAAAAGCCAGCTAACAGGTAACTATTTCTCCCTCCCTGGGCATGTGGCCTGAGCAGGCACCAGGCCGAGCTGCCAAAGTGTTACACGACATTGCCACGCATATCCTGTTCTGTCCTCTCTTGCAGAGTTTCCCAGGCTGCTGGAAACCGGAGAGGAGAGCCAGCCTGGACCTCAGCAACCCCATGGTGAGGCCTGGGACTGGGGAGTGGGACAAAGTGGTAAGCACTGCTAGGTTCCCGCACCCTCACCCCCAGTACTGTTCACTGAACCCAAGGCCTTCACACTGAGCTACATCCCTAGCCCTTATTTTTTATTTTGTGACAGGGTCTCACTAAGTTTCCCAGGCTGGGTTCAAACTTGCCATCCTCCAGCTTCAGCCTCCCTGGGTGCTGGAATTACAGGCCTGCACCACCATACTTGGCTCCCCATCATAACTAGTAGTGGTTGGTGACGGCCATTTCCTACTCTGCACATAGAGCCACCTGCTCGTGATATCTGATCAGCAGCCAGTGCCCTGCCTATTCCCAGGGATCTAACTGGAATCCCCAGGAGAGTCTACAGGGTCAGCCCTGGGCCACCTCGGAATCCCCTGGCTCAGTTCCCACCCCTAGCCTCATCTCTCAGTGCCCCAGTCAGGCTCTACTAGGAAGCCCTAAGCCTGTTCCCATCAGAACCTTTGCTCTCCATGCCCGGGAGCTGCCCACTGGTTTTCTGATGGAGCTCCGAGGTGTCAGTGATCAGTTGGCAACTAATCAGCAGCTGCTGGCCTTATCTCAGAAGCTGGCTTTCTCTAGCAGTACAGCTGGATTCAGCAATCATGCCCCAGGTAACCCCAGCTCCCCAAAATTTCACACTGTGTGTCCAGGTCCCTGGTTCCATCTGGCCCTTATCTCTGAGCTGGTAGTTGTCACATGGCTGTGACGGGCTGACTGAAACTCAGTGGTGAGGCCCTGGTAAATATGGGACTTGTTAAAATACTGAAATACTCTTAAACAGGTTCCAGCCCCTCCCTGCATCTTGCAAGGAGGGCCCTGGCTCTGCACCAGAGGCTGTTCTGATTGGACACTGGAGCTGGATTCCCTTCTTTCCTTGGTTGGGGGTATTAGGGCCCAGGGTCTCTGCCCTGAGCCACATTCCTGTCCCTTTATTATTATTACTATTTTTTTATTTTGAAACTGTCTCACCAAGTCATAAAGTACACAGACTAGCTTCAAACTTGTGATCATCCTGCCTTAGCCACCGAGAGTGCTGGGATTATAGGCATTTCCCTTCTTAAAATTTTCTCGAGTCCTCCTGCCTCTCATGTTGCCTGCATCCCTCTATCCTTCTTATTTTCATTCTGTGTTTTCCACACCCTTCTAGAAAGAAATTAAAGGGACCCCAAAAATCTGTGACCAGACAGAACTCATGGCACTATTTGGAACATTGAGAAATGGGGGTGACACACACCTGACTCAGGAGGTGTGTTGCAAGCCTGTTGGAAGTGTCACCCTCCACGGAGCTTGGCCCTTCCTCGGTGGAGAGACAGCTACATAGCACTGAATGTTTCTGGGATTGTGGGCTGCAGGGTTGTGTCTGCATCTGGGTGGGGAGATGCCCAGGCCCAGAGTGTCCATCCCTGAAACCCTCTCCAAAGCAGGCACTGGTGTAGGTGCAGCCTTTGCCTGCCACCTGCCTTCTTACAGTCCCTGAGCACAGATGCACTTGTCTGCGAGTGCCTGTTTGTGGAATGGAGAGCCCCAGGGGTGCTGCCCAGGGCCCTCAGTGAGGCTTTCCCCCTTCTTTCACTCTTTTCAGGGCTCAAGCGTCCCTGTCAGAGGTGTGAGTCTTCACCCCACCGGAAGCACTGCAGGAAACACCGGCTAGGTGGGTCCAGAGTGGGAAGTGATACAACATGGGGTTAGGTTGCTCTGGGGCCTGGTCCAGATTCTAGACCCTGTCCCCTGCAGGCGAGCATCCAGGGCCAGTGATATTTGTCCATCAACTCTGCGGGAAAGAAGGATTGGAGGTCCTAGGTGGGCAGAGGAAAGAAAGGGCCCCCCACAAGCTGCAAGGGGTTCTCCAGAGATGGTTCAGCTGCAGGAACTGGAAGCATTTCATAGGTCACAGCCTTGTCATCCAGGCTGTTCCAGGGACACCATCCCTCAGGGCTATAGGAGCCTCCGGGGGTGGCTGACATGACTTCAAGGGGTACAGGGACAGGGAGTGATGAAGATGCCTGAGAGAACCCCCTGTGGCAGAAGTCCTGGGGGCCAAGGGGAGAGGGGGTCCACTGGGAGCTGACCAGGCCAGGGGGGAAGAGGAAAGGAAACCTCTCTCGTTCTCCACCATTATCCAGATGGTCCTTGTCCTTGACCAGTCATCCCACTATCTAGATACAGACACGGACACACACACACACACACACACACAAACACGTCAAGTGGGGCATAGGCAGGGGATTCACATATATACCAAACTGGTCACTACCTCAGCCCCCTGGTCTCTGATAGTAGCCCTGTCCTTCCCTGGAAGAAGGCTGAGACCGCACCCTGACCTAGACATGAAGGTGATACTGTGTGGCACTGTAGGGCCAGGTCAGCCAATGCCCAGGTGCACAGCTTATTAGCAGCACAGAATTGGACTCTCAGGAGGAGCACAGGTTGTTCCAGTAAGATGCTGCCAAGGAAGTCCCGCCCCCATCTCCATCTTACTGAGAGCTTTACCTCGCTAACACTTTACCTCACTACCAAATAGAGCCATGACTCCCATGTCCCCATGCCACACCCGCCAGAGCCTGTGCTGCTGTGGAACCAGTCCCTTCTGGGAGCCCCATACACACAGCAGGAGACACAGTGGAGGCCCGGGGCTCCCGCTTCCATGCTATCTCCCTGTACCTCTGTAGAGTTGGCCCAGAGGTACCTGCAGCTCCTGAGGACCTCTGCCCTGCAGCACTATGGTGAAGGATTCCCCGGGCCAGGGAAGGTCTATGTCCCCCCAGTCCTGCAGTGGAGCCGGGCCACGGTGCCCTTAGACACTCAGGAGGGGGCCGTGCTGGGGGACCCCAAGACAGAAGATGGCAGTGATCTGAGCATCCAGGACCTCTTCAACTTCAAGACCCCCAAGAGCTCCCGAGTGACAGTGCTCTTAGGGAAGGCAGGCATGGGAAAGACCACGCTGGCCCGGCGACTCTGCCACAAGTGGGCTGATGGGCATCTGGACCACTTCCAGGCCCTGTTTCTTTTTGAATTCCGCCAGCTCAACTTGGTCACACATTTCCTGACATTGCCTCAGCTCCTTTTTGATCTGTACTTGAGACCAGAGTCAGGCCCAGATGCTGTCTTCCAGTACCTAGAGGACAACGCCAACCACGTCCTGCTGATATTTGATGGGCTGGACGAGGCCCTCCACCCCTGCTCCAGCGTGGAGACTGTGGGGCCAAATGGCTCTGGCCCTGCTCTCACCCTCTTCTCCAGCCTCTGCCATGGGAAACTCTTGCCGGGCTGCTGGGTGATGACTACCTCGCGGCCTGGGAAACTGCCCGCCTGCCTGCCTAAGGAGGCGGCCATGGTCCACATGTGGGGCTTTGACCAGCTGCGGGTGGAGGAGTATGTGAACCACTACTTCAGTGACCAGCCATCTCAGGGGGTGGCCCTCACAGAACTGCTGGCAAACAGACATCTCCGTAGCATGTGTGTGGTGCCTGCACTGTGCCAAATCGCCTGCCTCTGCCTGCACCATCTGCTCTCTGCAAGCCTCCTGGGCCAGTCCGAAGCCCCCCTTCCGTGCACTGTGACCCAGCTCTACGTGCAGCTGCTCCTTACCTGCATCCGCCTTCCTGTCATGTCCCTGTCCCTGGTCGGCCTCGGAGAGGTGGCCCTGAGAGGCCTGGAGAGCGGGAAAGTCATCTTCTGTGATGGAGATATCCCCCCACTTCTGATGGCCTTTGGTGCTACCCACAACCTGCTGACCTCCTTCTCCGTCCACACAAGCGCTGGGCACCAGAAAACGGGCTATGCCTTTGCCCACTTCAGCTTCCAGGAGTTTTTTGCTGCTCTGTACCTGATGACAAGCCCCACAGTGGACAAGCACACACTTGCTCGCCACGTCATCCTCAATTCCCACTGGGTGCTGAGGACCAAAGCTAGGCTGGGCCTCGCAGACCACCTCCCCACCTTCCTGGCAGGGCTGGCATCCCACACCTGCCGTCCTTTCCTCAGCCAGGTTGCCCAACGGGATGAGACCTGGGTGGGCACCAGGCAAGCTGCTGTTGTGCAATTGTTGAGCAGGTTGGCCACCCGCAAACTCAAGGGGCCAAAGGTGGTAGAGCTGTGTCACTGTGTGGCTGAGACTCAGGAGCCTGAGCTGGCCGGCCTCACTGCCAAGAGCCTCCCCAACCAGCTGCCCTTCCACAATCTCCCACTGACCTACGCAGACCTGACCGCCTTGGCCAGCGTTCTGGAGCACAGGGCAACCCCCATCCACCTGGAGTTTGAGGGCTGCCCGCTGGAACCCCACTGCCCTGAGGCTCTGGTAGACTGTGGGCAAGTGGAGACCCTCAGGTGAGTAAGAGCCAAGGAGGACAGAGAGGACCTGGGAGGGAACTGGGTTTTGGGAGAGCAGAGGCCACCACTCTGACTAGAGACTCAGTTTGGATCTTAAATATCAGAACATGCAAAATTGGTCAAAAAGATTTAAGCATTGACTATTCCTTTCAATAAACCTTTAGACATCAGCAGTACAATTATCCCAGCTATCTTTCTATATACATATATATTTTCTCCCTTCCTTCTTTCTTTCTTTTTCTCCTTTCCCTCATCCCAGTTGTTCCTTCCTTTGAGCAATTTCTTTCCCTTTCACAATATCTATTGTGTACTTTTTTTTTGTTTTTACTCTCTTAGGTTCTTATTCTAGGGAGACAATACAATATTTACATATGTGGGTCCAATTTATTTCACTTATGAGTATGGTCTCAAGTTGCATCCATTTACCTATAAAAGCCTCAGGTTTATCTTTTTTATAGCTGAGTAATACTCCATTGTATAAAAATACCACATCTTTTTTATGCATTCCTCAGTTGATGGGCATTTGAGTTGTTCCCAAGATGAAGCTCTGGCAAATTTTGCTGCTATAAACACGGGTGCGCATATACTGCTGTGGTATTAGTTTTTATTCTCTTTAATGGCTTGATCAATCTTGCATTCTTACATCTGGTAATCTGAGTAACTTTGTTGAAGATAACAATATGTAATATAACAACCCCTGTTAATTCCTATCATTTTGTTTTGAAACCCTGTATCATTTTTATTGTTTTTGCTTTGTTTTGTTTTTGTCTATGTTGTCATTATTTTATTATTTTTTAAAATTCTCTTTATAATTAAATATGAGAACAGAGAGACCCTGAGTGCCCTTTACCCTAGGACACAGTGGGGCAGCTCCAGGACTGCTGAAGGCCAACTGAATCCTCCTCATTCCTGTGCCTTCTGTGGTTTTGGTGGTCTCTCTTTACTGATCTTGAATCTCTTCTGATCCCAGCTATGCTACTAGAAACTGCTTGCCTTTGGGCACGTTACATAACCTCTTAGCTGGTGAGGTTCTTCATCCTCAGGTGAGTCGCTTTGAGGATGAGATGGGAGAAGGTGTAGAGCAACAGCTCAATGTCTGCATGAGATAGAGAAAAGGCAAGGCTGCCATCAAGGAAACTTCCTCAAACAGAAGCAGTAATTCCTGAAAAATTGTATTTCTCTCATGGAAAAGTCAGGACTAAGTCCAAGTTGGTGGCATGGTGTAGGTTCCTGTGGTCAGGTAGGGACCCAGGCCCCTACTCTAGCATCCCTTGGGTATCCTGTCTGCGTGGTCAAAGCAACTTGTGCTCTGGCTTGGAGGAAGGGACAGGGTGAGAATGGAGGCCCGCCCACTTTGTTAAATATCAGGCTCCAAACTGGGACACATGCCTCTTAGTCACAATGGTGAAAACATAATCACTTGGCCGCTCTGAGCTGCAAGAGAGGCTGGAAATGATGTCTCTAGCTGGCAAACCAAGTTATCAGCCAGCCTCTAGTTCTGTGGATAAAGTAAAAGATGGATTCTGTGGGTGAAATGATCTCTGCTGTAATCTGTAGTTGTTAGGGCCACAACTACAATGGCAACGATAATTGCCGCTAGGTTAAGCCTCACCTGGTAGAGAAGCAGGTGGTGATGGCCTCTAAGTCCTGCCCAACACAACCTCTTAGCTGATCCAGGGCCACTTTGCTTTTTCCCATGCAGCTTCAAGAGCAGGAAGTGTGGGGACACCTTCGCAGAAGTCCTCTCCAGGAGCTTGCCCACCATGGGAAGCCTGAAGAAGCTGGGGTGAGCCAGGGCTTAGAACCAAGAATGATCTTCAGCAGAAGATACCTGACACTCTCCTTCTTCCCCTCTGTCCTACACAGGACAGACTCCTGGTCTACCACCCCCCCCACACACCTTACTCTCATTTCTCTCCACCATCTTCGCTTACCCTATAGGTTAGCAGGAAGTAAGATCACTGCCCGAGGAGTCAGCCACCTGGTGCATGCTTTGCCCCTCTGCCCACAGCTAGAAGAAGTCAGGTGAGTGTCTCCAGAAGGGTTCATTCTCTGGGAAAAGACGTCATTGCCCAGATCCCAGGTCAGCTCTGAGCCTGAACCAGATTCTGCCTCTTCCATCAAGATCTGAATAGTAATTTTCAACAAAACCTGGACAAGGTAGTAACAATCCAAAAGCAGAGCTGGGTGTGGTGGCATACACCTGTAATCCCAGCACTGGGGAGGCTGAGGCAGGAGGATCATTGTGAGTTTGAGACCAGCCTGTGCTACAAAGTGAGCTCAAGGCCAGTCTGAACTACACAGTGAGACCCTGTCTCAAAAAGACAAACAAACAAACAAACAAAAAATCCAAAAGCAGAGTGCTGATGAATCCGAGAATGAGCCTCCCAAAGGCTTCAGACCAGGTCTTCTGTCATCTAATATTTTGGGCCATCTTGAAAGACCATGAGTTTTGAAGCCCTCTCTCCTTTTCTGTGACCCGCAGGAAAAGGGATGGCAGTGTATAGGCAGGATGTGGTCATTGTGATTACACATGAATGCATAAAACACGCATCTTCACATCTGTGCATATGTGTTCACTTTTGCACAGAAGTGCACATTCACCTGCTCAACTATGTGCCCCACTTGCCCATTCACAAATATGCACATGTATGACACATGCATGTGCACTTAGACTATGTGTATATTTAGATACAAAGACATACTAAGAAGCACACACTCACTCAAATACACACTTTCCCTGTGTCTAGGACCAAGGGCCCTGGGGTAGAGAACCAGGATCCTCTAGCCCCTCACTGGCAGGACTACTACTAGCTTGTATGCCACTTTTAGAAAATGCATCCTGGCACAAAGATGCAGCACTTATTAAGTAAGATGTACATGGGACCACAGTCCCTCTTGTCACCTCAGCCGGGTGCTTTTGTTCACTGATCAGTCTGGTAAGGACAAAGTTTTGGAGTATTGATCCTGACATGTACCTTTCTTTCCTGATCACTGAGAGTGACCTTAGTCTTTTCTTTTATTACCATCAGTGTTTTCAGTCAATCTCCATGCCTCAACTCCTCTGTCTGCCAGCTAGGGATGCAGGCAGGGATGAGTGGTTAACCCCACTTGGCAGGTGGAGAAGGGGAGATCAGAGAGGAGAGTGCTTACCCTGGGGCTCCAGGCAAGTGACGGCTAGAGCTTAGGCTGAAAGTAGCATGCATCTCCAGTGTCCCAGTCTAGACTGCTCATCACCTGCAGGCTGAGAGACCCCAGTGGACTTGGGCCTCAGCCACATCCCCAACACGAGCCCTGGAAGCAGGGTACTGAGTCTCACTCTGCTTGATAACACCTGCACATCTAGATCCCTTGGGCCACCAGGCAGAAACTTCCCCATGGGCACTGAGGTGGAATAAACAAAGAACATTTCCTCCTAGCTGTGCTGGTTGGATCCCAGAAAACATATCACCCACCCTTCCTGGGTCCTTGTCTTGTGTCTCTGGCATGAAGGTGGCCATGGCTGTCACCTGCTAAATGGGGATATCCAGGGGGGCCATCCCCAGGGCTAAAGGATTGAGCTTCCATCTAACTACAGTTTGCAGGACAACCAGCTCAAGGACCAGGCAGTGCTGCACATTGTGGAGATACTGCCCAGACTGCCACGACTCCAGAAGCTTGAGTAAGTGGCCTTCCACTCCCATCAACCCAGCCCCTCTCTTGGCCTGAGTCACCCCTCCTTGCAAACCGTAGATCAGTGATCCACTTCTGACACTTTTACTGTAATTGTGCAGCCTGAGCCGCAGCAACTTCTCCATATCTACCCTAATCTCCTTGGTGAAGGCGGCAGTCACATGCCCTACTGTCAGGGCCTTGCAGGTCAGGTGAGTAGAAGGAAGGGGATCTTGGCCTTCAAGGTTTTGAAAAAAAGGAAAGATAGAATGGGAAAAGGAGGAGGGCTATAGTCTGCAAGGTCTACATGTGTATTCTCAGGTCTGTTTTACTCAAAACGGTAGCTTCAGATCCTAACTCAGACCTGCTGTCTGGTAATGGATGGATAGGTGGATGGATGGATGGATGGATTGATAGACAAATGGATGCGTGGGTGGATAGATAGATGGATGTGTGGGTGGATGGATGAGCGGATGGATGGGTAAATGGACGAATGTAAGGATAGAAAGATAAATGGTTGTCAAAATCCAATCCAAGAAGCATAAACTAAATCAATGAGTCCCTGCATGTCGCTCTCCGTGGTGCTGAAGCCGCCCTCTGTGTTTGAATCACGGAATAGATTAGGTGTCCTGCTCCTTAATCTTAAAACAATTACAACTCCTCAGTCCTTTATTTATTTTTTATTTTGGAGCAATGTCTCTGTTAAGTTGCCCAGATTGGGCTCAAACTTGCTACCTTCCTGTCTCAACCCCCCAGAGTGCTGGGATTGCAGGCACTTACTACCCCACCTAGTTTACAACTCCTAATTTAAAACTCACAGCATTACTATTTTTTATTTCTTGTAAGAAATTACTTTCCTGACTTTTTAAAACATTTTTGAAGAATTCAACAAGTAACCTAGGATTTTACATGCCTGAGTTGGAAAACTTTTGCCAGTTCTCTTACGTTTCTCTGCCAATTATAAAATCCGATTTCCCTGGGTTTTGGGGGCAGGAAGGGAAGTGCCGTTGAGGGCGATGTCCGTG
This sequence comes from Dinomys branickii, assembly GCA_004027595.1. NCBI lineage: Eukaryota > Metazoa > Chordata > Mammalia > Rodentia > Dinomyidae > Dinomys > Dinomys branickii. The sequence continues at coordinate 21,115 of PVLD010021356.1, read as the reverse complement.
GCTTTCATGGCTTTGTGTCTGATCCTTTAGGGAGGCGGAACTCATCTTCCTTCTTTCCCCGTCCACAGAGACAGCTGCAGATCGACAAAGGTAAGAAGCCTGGGAGGTATGGAAGGTCATCTAACCCAGAGAGTTGAGGGAAGCGTGGCCAGGAAAGCCCAGGAAGAGCTGGAATGTGGATTTTCTTGCTCTGCCACGCTGAGGAGTGAATTACTGCACAGATCTAGGGATGGACATTTTTTGGAGAGATGGTCTTGCTATGTAGTTCAGGCTGGCTTTAAACTCACTATGTAGCCTAGGCTGGCCTTGAACTCCAAGCAATCTTCCTGCCTCAGCCTCCTGAATACTGGGGTTACAGACATGCACCACCATGACCAGCTGGGGAAGAATTTTAGTTTCCTCTAGGATATCTGACCACATCTAACCCCTATGCAGAGGGAAATCCTCAACATCTCAGAGTGAGCTAGACCCTCAGGCAGGACAGGAAGACACTGTTAGCCTGGCATCACTGTGTGAAGAAACTCTGGGAAAACTGTTACAGGAAAAAGGGACAGGCAGTGGCAGTACCTATGTCTTAGGGTTGTTGTGAGAATTACATAATCAAATACACTGACAGTGTTTCACACATTGGTAGCATACAAACAGCACTCATGTGCAGGCTGTTTCAGCTCCGCATGGATTTGCACTTGGCTGTTCCTGAATGGGTGAAAAAAGGGAAGCGTCTCTCCCTGCAAAAGAACATTTCTTCTGCATACCCCACACTCCACCCTGCATGAGCTGCATAGACAGATGACCCTCTATGTCAGTGCAGTGGCCTTGGGTTCAATCCCCAGTACTAGGAAAAAATAAAATAAATTTAAATTAAGTGGAAGAAAGTAAAACAAAATGTCATGGGGGCATTTGCCACATGCTTCAAGTGCCCAGTGACCATGGGCAGTGGGGGACTCCCATGGCGGCGGTACAGGTGAAGAGCTCTTCCTTCATCTCAGGGAACTGTGCCAGACAGGGGAAGCCTGGGATCTGTGAAACGTGGCTCACTGTTTCCTGGCTTCCCTGCAGCCCCAGGTGCCCCCTCCTACCACCAGGGCCCACTCCCATGCAATTCTTGCTCCTAACTCTTCTCAGATGGAAGCTGTCACATCACAGACTGCTTTGAGTAAAACAGGCCATGTCACACTGGCAGCTTCTCTTTACTAAGCTTCCCCCTGTGCTTCTGCTGGCTCTCAGACACACCTTGTCACATTCAGCCCTTCAGGAACTCTATGTGGTAGCAAGAGTTACCCATCTTGAGAAAGAGGAAGTGAAGGCTCCAGTGGGTAAGGTGACTCACCCAAGGCCACACAGCTACGTGTGGCAGAGCCAGAATTTGGTAGAGGTCTCCTTTGACTGCAAACTTTCTGCCCCTACCACTTTGCTGAATCACACCTTGAGCACAATGAAGCAACCCACCCTGTGACTCCCTCACTGTAGGGGTGCAGCAGGGGCCTTCAGCCCTGAGAGGTCTGGAGAAAGGCCTGGCCCATCAGACCTTGGCTCCTGAGCCCAGGCCAGTGTTTGATTTGTTCTTGCCAGAGCTCCAGACCTACCCGAAAAAGACAGCCAGAGGAAAGAGACCCAGAACAGAACCCTGGTCCTCAGGTACTGCAGTAGGGTCCCCTGCCTTAAGGAGAGGGGTGATGTGGGGGAAGCCCTCTTCCCAAGAAAGCCATAGTGGGGTCAGGAAGGGAAGGGCAGGTGCAGGGCAGGGAACAACATGGATAAGTCACCTGACTTGACTCAGGAGCAAGTCATATCAGTCACAGCCACTAAAGAATGGGCCCTCACTCTGTCCTGGGCACAGCCGCCAGTGTTCTGTGCCTACTGCTTCATGATGAGACCTCTAGGGGCCCTGTGGAATACACTTACTATTCCCATTGGACAAAGAGGGACACTCAGTCTCAAATAGATTAGTGTCTTGCCCGGCATGGCCCTGCTACTAAGACACTGGTGGTCCCCAGACCTGTAAGTCTACATCTCCCCTAGTACTCAGGGCTAAAGGTGACATGGCACAGATGAGCCCCTCTGCCCTCACCCCTACTCCAGGCTCCAGAAATGTCAGCTCAGAGTCCACCACGCAGAGGCCCTTATAGAGCTGCTCCAGGAAGGCCCCCGGCTGGAAGAAGTGGAGTGAGTGTCTGGGGAAGCCCTGGGGCAGAAGCTGGGGTGGGGGTGGGACCCCGAGGTGGGGAGAGTGGGCTGAGCTGGGCCTCAGTTTGGAGGGAGGTGAGAGGGGGCGCTGCACCATGCAGAAAATGGGGCTCCAGGTAGCTGTAACAACTGTCACCACTTAGCCAGTGTTCTGCGAAGGGCTTGTGTGCACATCACTTTTAGACCTCTCACTGCGTGATGTAAGCACTGTTACTACTCACATCTCATAGAGGAGGAAGTGAAGCCACAGAGAGGTAAGTTTGTTCAATGTGAAACCGACAGGAAAAGTCCAGCCCAGACAGTCTAGCCTGCAGCCGCATCCCTCAAGGTAACTCCTGTCCCTGAGGCTGCAGAGAAGAACCTCACTACACCTGCTCCAGCCCCTGGGCAGGGCCGAGGAGACCAGGAGCTGGGGACTGGTGATGGTCCTGCAACAGCAAGCAGAAACACTGAAATGGCACCCAGGATTTGGAGGCAGATTTATTTATGTCGACAGGCACTGATCGGGATCATTCCCAGAATATCAGGCCCTGATCTCTGGCGGTCTAGGGCTTATATAAGATAAGCAAGCAGGGAGTATGGAGGCAGAATGGCTTGTCAGTTGGGGATTGGTTCTTAAAATACGCACCATAGTGACCAGCTATGCATCACAGTGACCAGCTGTTTCTAAGAGACAGGAGCAACCAAAACTGGGGCAGGGACTATTACCTGGGCAACTAACAAACTGAAGCACACTGGCTTGGGTGGAGGGGGCATTTTCTGCTACAGTCCAGCTGAGTTTCCTGGAGGCAGCCACCGGGACAGTCCTAGGAAATCTTCCAGTAGGCACAAAGGTGGGGTGATGAAACACTGCTGTCATGGGGTGAGGCGGATAGGGGCAGGCTGTACTGGTGAGCAGCTCTTGGTTCTTGACCTTGAGCCTTTGGGAGAACTAGGACAGGATTAGAGGGCATCAAATATCCCTGCCCACCTTGCTGCCACCCTTGAGGCTGCCCTCCCCTGTGCTCTCCTGAAGCAGTGAGCGCCACCCCACCTGGTCACATAGACAGAACACCTCCTGGCTCCGTGGTCCTTCCCACGGCCAGCCTACCCTGGGTGGACTTAAGTAGCTCTCAGCACCATCGCCTCTCCCCAGCCTCTTCACCCTCCCAGTCCCAACCGCCCTCCTCTCTCACCTGGTCTCCCTCAGTTCCTCACTGACTTCTCTGCTTCACCTCCACCCCTTCCACCTGGTAGAATGAACTGCATTTCTGCTACCTACCCAGTCCCTTATTCTCACTGCTCAAGATAAAGTGAAGATTCTGAAATCTGGTATGGTCCAGAACTCTGCCCTACCCCTCACCAATCTCCGTCTTACCCTAACACCCCTACTCAACCTCCAGTCCAGACACACTGGGTCCCCTTTTGGTGTTCCTATGTTCAATGCCACAGGGCCTTTGAACATGTTATTCCTACTATCAGAAACATTCTCCTCTACCCCTTACTTAGTGAATTCCTGGTTTTTCTAGAAAATAGCACAAATTTCAAGAAAGCCTTTCTTGACCCCCCTTACTGGGTCACCTGTCTCTATAATCATGGAGTTTATCATAGGATGCCCTTGTGTAGGTTGTAGCATAAAGGAATAGTCAAGGGTGAAATCTTCAAGTCAGGCTGCCTGGGTTCAAATCTAGGATCACCTCTGAGCAAGTGCCTTAACCATCTGTGCCTCAGTGTACCTATCAGTAAGATGAGGATTATAATGATACCTGACTCATAGCATAGTTGGGAGGATGAAATGTGGCCACAGTTGCAGAAGCCCCCAGGCCAGTAATAGCGAACCTTGGGCAGGCTGCAGCCCTAACTGCAATCCTGCATCTATTTATTTATCACAGAGTCCCAGCACTGCAATGAAACCTGAACACTGAGGTTTCAGTTTAGGAGAAACAACTCATACTGTCTTCACAGAAAGGGCTCTGCCTGCTTGCTGGGGCTCACTATCACGGCCCTGGGCCACGCTGGATATGTCGCATGCAGCTGTCGCCTTTAGCTAACAGTAAAACATGTTGAAGGTTCATCACGGGAGCGATGCTATGAGTGAAATCAGTGAGGGGCTGTGAGCATGAGAGGGTTCAGGGGAGGCCCTGTCCCCACAGTACAGGGCATCAGACCCTTGTGTCTCAGCCTCTCAGGGAACCAGCTGGAAGATGAAGGCTGTCGACTCTTGGCAGAGGCTGCATCCCATCTGCACATCACCGGGAAGCTGGAGTGAGTTGCTCCCTCACCTCTGAGTTCTGAGAGGGTCCCAGAGAGCCCCACCTGGTCCCTGCCAGCCCCGGTTCCCATGCCCACCATCAGCAGTGATCATGCCGATCCATTGACTGCTCTACATTCTCCAGATCCAGAGCTGGTTTGACCGTGCCTTGCCTTTGCCGCTGCCTGAGCTTCTGACAGCCCCAACTCTGTGTCCCTCACACGTGGGGAGTCACAGTCATGATCATCCGTGGCTTGGCTTCAGTCCATTCTCACAGTGCACCGCTGAAGTGGGAGTCTGGGTGCTACATTGGGCAGAACTGAGGCATGGGGAGCAGGGTGTGAGGGTGTTAGATTAAAACACTGAAGTAGGAAGTAGTGTGTTAGGTGGGGTACCATTTGGGGTGAAAGAGGATGTTGGGGTGCCGAGATGGAAAGGAAGGGTACTAAGCTGCTGAAGGTGCTGTGGTTCTTCAGGGAAGGGAGGCGGAGGTGTTGGGGTGTTAGCACCATGTTTGGGTTGGAGTTAGAGGAGCATTGAGGTTGTGTAAGTTTGGAGTCTTTGACTCTGTCACTTAGTAGCTTTATGGGGCTGGCAACACAATGGAATGTCTCACAGCCCCAGTTTCTCTATTTGTAAAATGGGGTTACACGGGGCTATATATGTACAAAGTCCTTAATACACAGCCTCATCTGTCAGTGCTCAGAAGATGGTGGTGATATTACAGACTAGGAAATTGAGGCTCAGATGAGGGGGAGCCCTCAGTTCTTACAGCTCGAGCGGGAGAACTTGATTGAGGCGGGGGATCACGTGCCTCTTAGCTCAGCCACATGGGCCAGGATCCTTTGGGAGCACTATACTGGAGTGTCAGCCGGTAAGCTGCTGAGCCACAAGGAAGGACAGGAGCCTGCTGTTGACCCCTCCCTCCTCCTCTCCCCAGCCTCAGCGACAACGAGCTCTCTGTGGATGGGGTGCCCTCTGTGCTAAGGGCTGTGAACACGTGCCAGAGGCTGGCAGAGCTGCACATCAGGTGGGACCCTTGAGGGCCCCATGACTCTCACCCCAGCCTAGAGCCCTGGGCTCCTGCATCATCCCTTCTAAAGTCCTTGGAATGCTTTCTGGCTCCAGGCCTTAGGGATAGACCTCTAGAAAATATTTTTGGCACTCTGCCTGGCCCCATTCCTGGCCAGTGCACCTCTGCCCAGCTGCTGTGAGCACCAGCTCCTCAGGAGAGCTCCTGCGGCTGGCAGGAGCCAGAGACACTTGACAGGTTACAGCTAGGAGCTGCAGTAACAAAGCAAAAGGTTCAACCCTCCAGCTGTGCCTCTGCTGAGACAAACCTTGTAGTGTCCTTTACATCCCAGCGCTCTCGGACCAGGCTGGGGCCCTGTACCACCCAGCTTCCCCAGCCCCTTACTGGTTTCTCCTGAAAGCGGCATCACACGCACAGGTGACCAAGGGCCCCACCTAGGACAGAGCCCAGTCTTATTTCTCCAAGTTTCATTGTTCAGTACTAGGATCTGGGGGCGAGTGGGAATCAGTGTCCACACAGTGCCCCTTGTGGGGTGGGCCCCTAACTACAGGAAGTCTCTGCTTTACACACCTGCAATGAGGAGAAACTGGACGCACACATGAGGAAGATTAGGGACCTTGGCTGACTTTATATGAAGATTCAGTAAAGGCCCTGAGTGGGTTCCAAGGATACTCCTCTCACTTCTTGAAACTTATCCTAACCAAGCCACTGTGATTGTGTGAACGTGTGTAGCCGCAGGGATGCTTGCCTAGGATTAGTTACAATAGGAAACAATGGAAACACCGTATGCATTTAACAGCAAGATATTATTTAAATAAGCTAAGTTACCTCCAGGGAAAAGTAACCAGGGAACCATGAGAAGATGATAATATAGATACACTTTTAATATGACAGGATGACTATGGTGTATTAAGTAAACATAAAAGTCTTGATAATCACCTGTATAGTGAAGCTTTTCAAACATACCCAGAGGTAGAGAGAATTGTAAAATCTGTTCCCTTCAGCAGTGATCAATTATTAATAATTATAACTTGCCACCCTAACTTCTTCTTCCTTGAGGGCTGTAAAAGAAAATTTTAAAAGAGAATCTGTGAGGTCTCATTTTTTAAGAAAAAGAGTAATTGCATTAGAAAGCTAGAGATTGAAGGACCCACCCCAAAAGGTTAAGACTGATCATGCAGATGTACGTGGGACAGTCAAACTCTCTGGCAAATGTTAACATTTTAAAAAGTATTTCAATAAAAGACAGATTGCCATGAATACCCCACAAAATCTCCTCCTTCCCACACACTGACCCTTTATTCTTACCACTTTCTGAAAGCAGTTCTGGACATCTTCTCTCATAAATGTCCTTACGAGGTATGAATATATATATAAATGCAGTGGCCAAGTACCGTCCAGTGGAAAGGCAGCCTTGTGAAAACATCACAGTGTGTCCTCATCTACCTGATTCACCAGACCTGGCACCAGGCCACTTCTGGCTCTTCTCCAAAGTCAAAATGACCCTGTAAACATTTTACATTGATTCTGGACGTCAAGGCAGCCATGACATCACAACTAAAAAACGCTCGCACAAGAGGACTTCCAGAACTGCTTCGGTAAGTGTCAAGAGCGAAAGGATACATGTGTTCGAAGCAAAAGGGAGTAATTTGAGTGGAATTCATGGCAATACCTTTTATTGTAATGATTTTAATAATTAATTATTAAATTAATTAATAATAATCATTAAATTTAATAATAATTTAAACAAATTCAATGACTTAATTTATTAATAGATTTAATAATAAATAAATTGAATAATAATTAAAATTTTAAATAATAATTTAAAAATTTAAACATTCATTATATTTTTTCAACCCCACATCATACCTCAGTTACATGAATGCCAGCACCCCAAGCCCACAGTGCTTGGAGCCCAGGAGAAGACTGATGGGCAGAGGCAGGAGGGTCTCCATCTGAGGCCCAAATCGAGGAGAAGGCAGCAGTTAATCCTTTCTCCACAGACTTGCCTCAAATTGAGGGCTACTACGGCAATAGATGCATTTATGAAATCTGTGGCAGAAAGACCTCAGTCCCTGAAACCTCAGAGGAAGTCAGAAGAAAGTCAGAGGAAGTGGCCAGCTGGAGGGGTGGGGGCAGGGATTGGCTCTGTAGGGGTCCCTCAGCCCCAGGGCCAAACCAAAGCACAGAGCGGCAGGGACAGTAACCTGCTTGGACCCTCTCTTCTCTCTCCAGCCTGCTGCAGAGAACGGTGGTCCTCACATTTGCCCAAGAGGCAGAGGAACAGCAGGGGACCCAGGAAAGGTAGGGCCCCTCACCCCATCCTCCCACTCCTGTCTGGCTCAGGTCTCCTCCCTGACCTCACAGCTGGGCAGCGGGATCAACTGCCAGAGAGAACTCTGGGAATTCCTGACAGGGCGGGAAGTGAGCAGCGTGGCCTGTGGTGCAGCTTGAAAGGGAGAGGGCCAGAAGACAGCTGCCTCCCCATTTTGTGGCCTGAAGAGATCCCTGAGGTGTAGGACGGGGATGACATGCAGGGGTGGGGCTGGGATGGCCAGAGAGTGATGGGGAGACTGAAGCCCTCCAGCCCACACGCAGAGATTTCCTGGCCTGTAACTCTGAGGTTGGTCAGAACTTCTGGCTCCCTTTGGCACTAGGATTCTTTAGGGGGTGTTTGCCTCCTCCAGAGTATCTTCCTGGATTGCCCCAGACCAGCGCTTGGGCGGAGACTCATGTCTTTGCTCCTCGATGTCCTCCCACAATTTTCTCCATAGGCTCTGGAGTTTGAAGGTTTGGCTGGGGGTGGGGTTGGCGTCTCTGATATCAGTAACGATGATGAGGTGATGATGATGATGAGATGACTGGTAATAGAAGCCAAGGGCGATGGAGCATTTTCTGTGAGCGCCACACGCTGAACTACGACAGTTCACATGTACACAGCCCCACGATGGACCTGTCATACGCCAGGTCAAGTAGGAGCCAAGACTGCGCTGGCTCCAGGCTGAGCAGGGGTTGGCTGGTGGCAGGCGAGATGGGGATGGGCTTTGGGGGCAGTGGATAAGATGTCTGCGGGAGGGCCTCGGTGTGTGTCCCTGCAGGGCTGCATTTCTCCACAGCCTCACGTCCTTGACAGCCTCTGAGCCACCTGGAGGGATCAGGTACGGAGATGGCCTGGTATGTGGGGCTCCAGCTTCCTCCCTTCTTTGTCGCAAGCCTCAAGCCCCAAGCACACATGTTCCTTAGGGTCACCATGCCCTGCCGTGTCCAGGTGCTATGTGCTGGCTTCCCTACTTCCTCCTTCCTGTGTAGCTCACCCCAGGTGGGGCAGCCCCTTTGGCCACCTTCTCTGGGCTCCCTGAGGCCCCCAGCGGCCATAGGGCTGAGAGGACACTGAAAGAGAAGAGGGTAATCCTGCCATCCTCACCTGGGGCCTCACTGCGGCTCAGCCTGGTCCCTGCAGGCTTCCCATGACACTCCTCCCCTCCTGTTCTGTCCCTCCAGCTCTCTGTCTCCACGTGTCTTTCATAGTTTCTCCTCCTCTACCGGCCCTTCGTATTCTTGTCTGGCTTCCTGTCTCATCTCTGACCCTCGCTGCCTGTGTGTGACATTTTATAGATGTGTGCATTGAACCCTCTTGCTTTTCTGCTATCTGTCTGTCTGGATGCCAGATGCCCCCAAGGTCCCTCTCCCCTGGAAGCCTGGCTCTTTAGGTCTGGGGTGACAGGTGGCTGTCACCTCTGTGCAGCAGGCAGGTGGTACAGAGCTGTGGATCTGCCCCTCTGCAGGCTGACACACTGCGGCTTCCAGGCCAAGCACCTAGAGAAGCTCTGTGAAGCACTGGGAGGAAGCTGTCACCTCACCCGTCTCGGTCACCTCGAGTGAGTGTTTGCCTCTTGAAGGCAGCATGTGGGGACAATCAGAGTTCCTCTGTGTTAGTGTGTTGGTTTTTCACTTGGGAGCTCTTTGGAGTTATTGAAGGGATTGAATCAAGGGCCTTCATATTGAGCTATATTCCCAGCCTTTTTTAAATCTCCAGACCCTTTCTCAAAGGGGTCTCACTAAGTTACTCTGGCTCGGCTTGAACTTTCTATCCCATTCCCTCAGCCTCCCAGAGCGCTAGGATTCTATTTATTTTTTAAGACTTAGAGCAGTAGTTCTTTCTCTCCTAAAGTCAGAGAATCTGGGGAGTGATTCTCCTCTCAAGTATATGTCCCCACCCTCTGAAGCCCACGGTGATCCCCTGGGAGTCCATGCATCTCACAGAAGAGCCCAGAGGGCCTCCAGCCACCTGTGTGGGACAGACCCAGCCCTCTTCAGGTGGCCCAGACTGTGTCCCAGTCTCAGGAGGAACCAGGAGGGCCAGGGCAGAGGAACCGGAACCACACTGCTGCTTAGCCCACTCTGCCTCCGCTGACCTTCCCTTCCCTTCTCAGCTTCTCGGGCAACACTCTGAGAGATGAAGGGGCCACGCTGCTGACCCAGCTGCTCCCAGGGCTGGGGCCCCTGCAGTCCTTGAAGTAAGTAGCCACCTGGCGGAGCCCCCGGGGTTGTCTTCTGCAGGATGACTGGGAGCACTCTGTGTCCCCTTGTCCTGCTCCTGGGGTTATGCTAAAGATGCCATGGGCAAATGCATGTGAACCTCTGGGCCCAGTCCCTGACGGGGGCAGGGCAACAGCTACATAAAAGGCAGCAGCTGCCTATTCAGATTAGAGCAGCAGCTCCCTTCACAGAGACTGGCCTTGTTATTCAGTGATCCAGCTTTCGCTTTCACTGCTCAGGCCTTTGTGTCTTTGCAGAGCTCCGATGTTAGGGCAACCCAGCCCGTGCTAGAGGAGTGTGGGGCATTATGGGAAGCCCTGTGGAAGTCTGGGGATGTAGTAGGTGATTGGCTGCCAGCAGCCTTCTGGCTTCTGGGTTCCAGGGCAGGGTTGTTTGATGGGTCTTGGGGTGGTGGTTGCACTGTGAAGTTGGGAGGCTGCTCTCCAACTACCTGGCTCAGTGATTCCATCTTGTGGAATCAGGGACAACCCCACCTTCCCAGTGCTCTGACGCAATGTGTGCCCGGGTGCTGGGTGGCCTTCATCAGTGTCACCCCTATGATCTCCAGCCTCAGTGAGAATGGCTTATCCCTGGATGCTGTGTTCCACCTGACCCAGTGCCTGTCCACTCTACAGTGGGTTTGCCACCTGGAGATCAGGTGAGTGCACCTCTGTCCTGCCACAGCCCTCAGGTCATAGGCCATCAGCTCCTGCTCGAGGCCCTCCTTTGCCATGTCACCATGTATCACCCCTGAGAGCCCTGGACATTACCAGGTACAGCTGCCCAGTGAATGAATGAAGTGTGGTCTCAGGACACTCAGGTTTCTCCAGTTCACCATGAGACAGAGTCCATAGACTCTCGTATTCACTCCCCAGGTTGTCCTTAGATACTTTGGAGCTCCCTGGTGGCCCTTGAGTACTCAGGGACCTGCCCTAATTCTGAGATTGCTGGAGCTGATGAACCCCAGAGGGCAGACACCAGCCAGCCAAGCAGCCCCTCATAAGGGCCTCCATGGCCTCAGGCAAGCACTGCCTTCCTCCTCTTGGGGAACAGCTCCGAGGGTCCTCAAGAGCGGAGATGCCATGATAGGTGGACCAGGCTTCACTCCTTCCCAGTTGTGGGAGCTTTGAGCGACAAGTCCTTGAGCTTGTCCTGCCTTGGTGTCTCTATCTGTAAAGTGGATCTAAGAATAATTGCTTTCCTTGCAGTTGTGTTGTGGCAACGCAGTGAGTTACCGGTGGTGGTGCATTGCGTATAAGCCTTGATAAACGTAGATTGCTTAAGTGACCCATTGTGATAGCCCTGTCTCAGGACCTTGGAAGGGACTTTCCTTTCTCAGACTGCTGCTTCCTCTTTGCTTCCAGCTTTGAGAGCCAGCACATGCTGCTGAGAGGTGACAAGAGAGGCAGGTGAGGAGGGGGTGTTCTGGGAATGGGGTGTCTCTTCTTGCTGTGGTCCACTCAGCCCAAAAGCAGAGTACTTGGGGGGTCCTGGCACAGTGGAATGAATCCTGCATTTGCAGCTGCCCTGCTCCCACACACACCATGTGAGTAGTAAGCATGGGCTTAAACCTGTCCTGGAGGAAGGCAGTGCCCATGGAGAGGCCATGGCAGCTGACTCCAGGGCAGAGCTTGTGCTGGCACCTGCAGCTATGTGGGTGGAGCCAGCAGAGCAGTTAGGTTTCTGCTCTGGGGTGACTTCTGCCCACACAGCTTACTGTGGCTGATTGCCTATTCACACGCTGAGAATCACACTTGAGAGCCAGGGACCGTTGGTGCTCTGGAAAAAACAAGTTCCACATCTTCATAGTAAACTATGAATGGTTTGAGGTGGTTGCAGTTGTTCTTGGCTGCTCCCTAGTGGGCACAGGTGTCACGGTCTCACCTGGGAAAGTTGGCTGCCAAGAGGGGGGCATCGTGAGGCCCAGCATTGGGCCGTGACACAGCTGTGCTGGCTGAAGTCAGGGGTGGCCCAAGGCCATGTGATCTAACTTCTCAGGCTGGGGTCTCTGTTTCTGGGGATGCCCTGGACTCATGAGGCCCAAAGGGCTGAGGCACAGGGAGGCAGAAGTCATGACTGCTATATTGGTAGAATAGGGAGGGCTCTGTTCTGACTCCTCTAACCTGCTCAGGTGCTGCCATCCTGGACACATGTAAGCTGCTGGCTTCCTGCCCTCGGCCTCAGTTTCCCCACCTGTGCAATGAGGGGCTGGACTCAGATCTTGTGCCTTGATTATCCCTTCCTGCCCTGACTTCTGGGCATAAGATCCACTGTGGATGACTTGAACTTTCATTCTGTCATGGTCTGCCTGCTTCCAGGGACAGACCAGCTGGTGGATCTTTGCCAGAATTCCCAGCAGGAGCTCAGCTTTCAGGATTCCATCAGCGCTGTATCCCCAGGAGCTTCGGGTACTTTCTCCCACTTCTTCCTTGGGGTAACCACAGTGGGAATGAGAGGGTGGGAAGTGGGCAGAGCCTGGGGCACTAGGGCTGGGGACTGGGGCAAAGGGAAAGCAGAGAGTTGGATAGAAGGCAAAAATAGAGGACTGAGTGTGAGGCCAGAACTAGGGTTCGGGGCCACTCAGCGGGCCCAGGCCCCGGTCTTCTCCCCAGACAGTGCTCGCATTTATCTGCAGCGTACAGGACAGCCCAGCTGCTCCCTGTCTAGGGCTGCCTCTGCTTTGGGACACCATTTTCTAGAAAGCAGATAGCCTCTCTCCCCAAATATATAGTCAAGAAGAAGGAAAGTTGGGATGCAGGGAGAAAGGCAGGCTGCTTTTGCTGGAGCACAGCTTAGGGGTTAGGAGGTTCCTCAGCTCCGCAGCGAGGGGCTACGAGACTGCGGCTGGGCCATGGAGTCCCCCCAGGGAAGAAACGCCTACAAAAGCTATAGGGGAGACAGCGGAGAGGAGAGTGTGCCCTGCAGGGTGGGGGAGATGGGAGAGGGTGTCTCACTGGCTGGAAGGGACCCCAGCCCTCTCTGATCTCTTGCCCTCCTCCTGTCCTGTATCAGCCTCAAGGAGTGTCAGCTGGAGCCACGGAGCCTCACCCGCCTCTGCACAGCTCTGGAGCAGTGTCCCGGGCCACTAGAAGTCCAGTAAGTGACAAAGCACAGCCCAAAGGGCACCAGGTGGACATCTGGGAGGGGCTTCCTGGTTAGAAGCCAGGGAGTCTGTCCTTGTCCCTTCCCACCTGTGGGAGTCCCTAGGCCTATTAAGAGGGTAGTTGTTTTCCAGTAGCCCCCACCTTGGGCACCATGGCCTCCCACTGGTCCTCCCTGTCCCGACCTGTAGCTTCCCACACTTGCCCCAGGGCACGAGGAGGCCCCTCTGTCCACATATAGGCAACACTCAGGCTGCCTCTGTGCCCAGAGCTTGGCATTTTTGGAAGCTCTTCCCCGGGATAGTCCTCTCCCTGGAGACTCCCCCTTTCCACCCACCCCCCCCAACACCTGGGCCATGACGGAGGACTACACTTGCAGTCCTCAGTCTTGACTCACCCACCTACAAGTCGGAAAGTCACTTCCTTTTGGTTGTCACTGTTGTAATTTTATTACAATAATCACCTTAAAATAAAGAACTCCAAGCCTCACCCAAACAACCCCTTTCTCTCACCCAACCAGCACTATCTTCTGTTCAGGTGACCTCCTACATCTTGCCCACTAGCACATTGTTTTCTGCATCGGGTTGAGCACCTCTTATCCAAAACGCATGGGACCACAAAGTGCTTTGGATTTGGGATTTTTTATTTTAGGTTTTAGTGTATTCACATAGATATATAATGAGACATGATAGAGATGGGACCCAAATCTAAACACAAAATTTGCCAGGCATGATGGCACACGCCTATAATCCCAGCACTTGGGCTGAGGCAGGAGGGTTGCTGTGAGTTTGAGGCCAGCCTGAACTGCATAGTGAGACCTTATCTCCATAAATAAATAAATAAATAAATAAATAAATAAATTCATCCACTCATGTTTTGTATACACCTCATGCAAACACCTCTGAAGGTCATTTTATACAATTTTAGTTTGACTGGTGGCCCCTCACACACAGTCAGGAATCCCCCCCTTTCTGGTGTCATGTGAGTGTCCCACAAGCTCTCAATTTTAGATATTCAGATAAGGATGCTTTACATTTATTTGCAGTCCACAGTTTCACTCATGTCCCACCATATGTGTTTTACCAGTTTGCTACAGTGTTGCTCTTTGTTTTCTGGCTCCATCTCAAATGCCTTCTGCTCTTACCAACAAGATGGTCCGCGCTGACCCCCTGGTGTCCTTCTATACTTTTCTCTGTATTTGGACACATGTGGTGGGGAGGCAGGGTTTTTACATTGCTTGATAGACGAAGGATCTTACCATGCAAGATCTCTCTGCAACTAGATTTTGTCTCAGAACTGTAGAAGGTGGTTTCCCTGAAGATCAAGGTATACAGACCTGATACTTTTTTTTTATGGGTCTCATGAAGTTACCCAAGCTGACCTCAAACTTTCAACCCTCCTGCCTCAGCTTCCCAGATAGCTGGTATTACAGGTATGCACCATACCCAGCTCTGATTTATTTTTACAAGCTGCCTTAGAATAGTTTTATTTAGAAAAATTGGAAACACTTCCTCTTTTTTCAACATCTTACATTGCATTTGCCACAAGGAAGAAACCACCCTAGAAACATGACTCACTTCACCTTTGCCAACCTTTGCACTCATGCCTGTCCTGCCTCTGACTCAGAGCCCCAGCTGTGACCCCCCCACTGCACTTAGACCCCATGCTCCTTAGTCTCCTCTAGTCACTTACGGCTTCTCATCCTTTCTTTGCTCTTCATGTCCTTCACTGTTTCGAGGAGCCCTGGTCAGATATTTTGCAAGCTGTCCCTTGATTAGGGCTTGTCTGATGTTTTTCTCCTGGTTAAGCAGGTTATGGGTTTGGGGAACAACCCTGCAGAGGCTGGGGACCCTTCTCAGCACATCTTTTCTTTTCAAGGCTGCATGCTGTGAGTGGCCTTGATTTCCTGCCAAGGCTGAGTTGAGATTCCCCACTGTAAAGTTACTTTCTAATTTAAACAGCACTTTTATTATGAAGACTTTCAAGCATATATAAAAGTAGTGAGAACAGCATAAAGGACACTCAAGTGCCTGCCGCCTACCTCAAAAGTTATCACCTCATAACCCGAACACACACACACACACACACACACACACACACACTCTGAGGGCTTTTTGCATTTAGTATTGGTGATTGACCAGAACCTTCACATTGAGCTATGTCTCCATCCCCCTTTTAAAATTTTGAGACAGGATCTTATTAAATCACTTAAGTGTCCAGGCTGGGCTCGAACTTGCAATCCTCCTGCCTCAGCCTGTCTGAGTGCTCAGATTACAAGCTTATGCCACTGTGCCTGGCTACTCTGAGTTATTTTGAAGCAATTCCCAAGTACCTTATAAGTTTGTCTGTAAATATTTCAGTATGCATAGCAATAAGTGCTCTGTATTTTTGACATAACCACAAAATCATTATTAGACCTAAAATATTAACAATGATTCCTTAAAATTATCAAATATCCCATCAATATTTCATTGTCCCCAATCAACCCTCGTATGTGTTTTACAGAGTACACACTTGTGCCCCCACAGCCTGGGTGGGTGTGCCACACCTGATCCTGCCACCCCCACCTAGGATGATCAGGAGCCCCACAGCGATGTTCCAAAGAGCTCTTCTTTGTTTAACCATTAGGCAGCTCCTGTACCCCACACCCTGGGCCAGGTGCAGAGGGACACAGGATGATAGGAGGCTGCGGGCCAGAGCTCGCCTTTGGCAGTGCAGCTGGGTGGCTGAGCACTCGTGGGTCTCAGCTGCAGCCGGGAGAAGTGGGGTAATAAGTAGGAAAGCACTTTGCCAACCATAGAGTGCTGTGACCACTCACTGTTAGCAACAAGCTTCAAGGCCCTTAACGCTGAAAGGCTGCACTTGGCTCGCCTGCTCCTGGGATTTTGCCAGGGAGGCGAGGGAAGGTGCCTCAGATCGACCACCACAGGTCCACTTTGCCTGCGGTCCTCTTGGTGCACCACTGGGGTGATATAATGAGGAAAGTCCTACTGTTTCTTTAAAAGGTGTGTAGACCCTCTTTTTACCCAAACAGAGGCCACAGCACTGTGTATTTGAGGTCAGGTGGGGAGTTCCATGCCCAGATGTGTTATGGAAAGACCACCCTTGCTGAAGACCCCAGGTCTGGCTATGTCTTAGGCCCTTGCCTCAGCTTTGAGGCTGAAAGGACAGAACTGAGCCTGCAGCCAGGCCCTGGCAGAGTTGCCACCATGGGTCTCTGCTCCAGAACCAAGGGCTGCTCCTCCCATTCCACCCTCCCCTAAACTGAGGCTGGGATCCTGCACCCTGTCTTCTTTCCCAACCAACCAGTGCAGATAGATGGGCGGGCCAGCTGGAAGCCACACTGTGGAGAAGGAGGTAGCCTATAAGGAGCAGGAGGACAGGAAAGAAGGGCAGCAAGCGGCAAAGGGGGAGAAGGCAGGAGGAGACCACCCCCAAGGCTCAGGGGGCAGGAAGTGTCTCTGGCCCCCAGTAGGGGGGCTGTTTGTAAACTTCGGGTGCTCAGAGAGAGCAGCAACCCAAGGCAGGTGTCCAAGTTTCCCTGTCTCCGGGGTGCTCCTGAATTACCCAAAGAGTGACAAACTGGTGGGTTGACTTCAATGGCCACATCTTTCCCAGGCTGAGTCTCTGCTCACCAGGTCGCCCCCTCTGGATGGAAGCAGCATTTTAGTACTAGGTATCAAGCCCAGGGCCTTCGCACTGAGCTACATCCCAGTCTTAATTTTTATTTTGCTTTATTTTTGAAAGAGGGTCTAAGTCACTAAATTGCCTAGGTTGGGTTCAAACTTGCAAGCCTTCTCTCTCAGCCTCCCAAAGGTCTGGAATTACAGACTCATACTACCATGCCTGGCTTCTTTACTTCATGAATGTGTTCCGTAGAGCACTAACATTCATCAACAATAATCCGGCCCATCCATTTAGTTGGGGAAAAGTCTCCTACAGCCCCTTGGAAATTTGACATGTAGCTGCCTATTCAAGCCTCAGGAAAGTCCACAGTACAGAAAATTACTTCATTTAGCTGGAACCAGTCTTTCTGGCCTTCTCCTTTTCTCAGCCCCACAGCTACCTCAAAGACCCAGTGTTGGGAGGGAGGTTTCAGGCATCACTGGCTTGGTCCCATCTCCAGAAGGCTTTCGCTGTGGAAGATCCCCATTCATTTAGCTGCTTTCTTTCACAGATTGTCCTGTGAGGCCCTGAGTGACCAGAGCCTGGAGACCCTGCTGCACTATCTGCCCCGGCTCCCCCAGCTAAGCCTGCTGCAGTAAGATGGATGCGTCCTGGTCCTGCCTCTGAGGCTCTTGTCCTGCAAAGCCCTCTTCCTCTTCCCGCCCTGTCTCCTGGCTACTCATCATCTTGTCTGACACACACAGGGACTCGAATTTGCTTCCAGCTCTTTCCTAGTACTTTGTCAACCTCAGAGGCAGTTCTGGTCCCCTCTTGGTCTCCGTTTCCTCGTCAGGCCAATGAGATTAATACCTCCCAGCCCTTCCCTGGGGTTGGGCCTCACATAAGCCAGTTGCTCACAATGCTCTTAAGAATGGAACACATGTGGCCAGCAGACTACTGTAGTTCTCTCCCCCATGGAAAGGTCACCTGCCCCTAAAAAGAGCCTGCACAGATGTGGGTCATGTATATGTCACACACCATTTTCTAAAGGTCATCATCTAACTCTGTCAGACAGAAGAATTCAAGAAGCATCCCCCCTAAGTATTTACAGCTCTCTTTTCTAATTTCAGCTCAGACTGGTTAGAATTTAGAAAGGATTTACTTTAAATATTCTTCTAGCTGGTGGAGGGGGGAGCAGCTGCAGCTGAGATGGAAAAATACAACAGGAAATTAAATCATAACATTAATAACAGCACCATAAGTGTTAAGGCTGGGGCTGTTTGGGGTGCCTGGCCCAGCTCACATCATCTCCAGGGTCTTGCTTCTCCTCAGGGAAGAGAGAGGGGATGTGACACCCTGCCAGAGGTGGGCGGGTGCAGAGCAGCTCATGTGCCAACCCGTGGCTCCCACCTTGCCTGGAAAGAACAGATCAGGAAGGGCTCCTTTAATCATACAAGGAACACACAGAAACCTCTGACCAGAGTGGGGCTTCTATGTGCCTGAGTCACACAGCATCAGCCCCAAGCTCCTTATCTGTCTTGAGAAGAGGTGGCCGGTCTGACCCTTGCCAGGGCTTCAGTTTTGTGTTTCTCAGCCCAAGACGTCTGGGCACCCCAAGGGCCAGGTACTGTCCAGGGTGCTGGCGTCTTACAGGTCCTTGTCTCCTTGGAGCACACCTTGGAGGGCAGAGGTGAGATCACACGCAATGATTGCAGCCAATGGGAAGGTGTTTCTCTCAGGTGGTAAAGGAGGTGCTGGAGAGGAGATTAGATGACAGCAGATGTGGTCAGGGACTGTCCTGAGGGTAAACACTGAGCTGTATCTGAAGGAAAGGAGGGAGCCAGCCTTGAAAAGATCAGGGAACTGCACTGACACAGGGAACAGCCTGCAGGAGGCTCTGAGTCAGCTGAGCCTGGTGGGCTCCAGAAACTGCAGGCCAGAGCTCGGTGTCTGGCAGGGAGAGTCCCAGGGCAGGGAGAAGAGAGATGGCCAGGGCTGAGTCTCACGAGCCTGGTAGTCATGGCCAGAAGCTTGGGTCTTTGCCCCAGGGAACTTGAAAGGCAGAAAAATGACTTGGATTTTTAAAGTTCCATGTGGCCACTGGATAGAGACGGGACTGGGAGACAAGAGTAGAAATGAGAGGGGAGGGGCTGTGTGATCCAGAGGAAGGGAAGGAGCTGACAGTGCGGAGGACGGGTGGGCCCGGGGTGCATCTCAGAGGGCACTAGTGAGAGAAGCTGATGGAGGCCTATGGGGTGCAGAGATCACCTTCAAGGCCAGCGTGGACCCACCTCGCTGTCTCTAAGGTACAATTTGTAACTGAGAGTAATTATGCCCCTCAGGGGAATTATTGGGAAACATACGGAGACATTTTTGGTGTTATAACTGGGTGTTGTAATTAACCACTACTGGCCTTGAATGAGCAGAGGTCTGCACACTGCCGAATACTCCACAGGGCACAGGATAGCCACCCCTCACAGCAAAGAATTATCAGACTCCAAAACTCAATAGCAGTGTCAAGAGACTCTGCCTAGAGGACCTGCAGCTTCCCACTCGATTAGCAAGGACTTGCTCATCCAGTGAGCGGTGACATAATAAAAAGCATGGGTGTTGTGCCGCGCTATGCACCCGCTGGACGTGAGCACATCCTCATGCACTGGACAAGAAGGTTTAGCATGATTAGTCCTCTTTCCAGATAAGGGGCCTGAAGCTCAGAGGAGTTAAGGGGCTTGTTCAAGGCCACAGAGCCATATGCACAGCTAGGACCTAGCCCCGAGTCTGCTTGCCCCCAGGCCCTATTTGTCTCTCTCGAGTTTCTGCCTGTGTCCTCATTCCATGCTGAGCTGCCGGCCCCCATGTCCTCCTCTTCCTCCCCTCACAGCCTGTCCTGGCTTCTTGTCCTTGATCTTGCATGGCTCTGCCACTTTCCTTCACAGGCTGAGCCAGACAAGATTGTCCCTGAAAAGCCCTTTCCTGCTAGCCGATGTTCTCAGCCAGTGCCCACGGGTTCAGAAGATGGATCTCAGGTGGGTGTCGTCCCAGGAAAACAAGGACTGATCTTGGAATGTTGGGTCTGGAGACTGGAACAATGCAAGGAGGGATGAAGACAGCAGGACTGGGCCAGAGGCTGGGCTTCTGGAGGAGGGGCGCTTGCCCTGGGGAGCGCCCTGTGAGCCAGGTGCTGTCTGCTCCAGGTCCCTGCACAATGTCACACTGCACTTCAGGTCCAGTAAGGAGCAGGAAGGTGTGTGCTGTGGGTAAGTCCCTCCAAATCATGGCTTGGCAGCCCACGGGTTTGGGGACAAGCAGACCAGCTTGGCTCACAGTGGCCGGCAGGACCTTCTTCCAGAACCTGACTCAGTGGGTGCAGCTGGGGTCCCAGGATTTGCATCTTGGGTTCCCAAGTGGTGGTGTTCCAGATTTTAATTTGAGAGGACAACATTTTGAGAACTGACCCCCAAGTGGAAGGAGGTTGTGGACTCTGGGTGGGACCTACTAAGGAGTGGGAGCAGAAAATGCTGGGTATCTGCAGAATACCCAGCCTTGTGTGGGGACCCCTTGAGCTCAGAGGCACACCCAAGACCATCCAGGATGAGGGGGGTCAGGGGGGCTAAACATCCCCCCCAAGCCTCACCCCCCACTGTGCGGCAGGTTCACAGGCTGCAGTCTCCGCCAGGAACACGTGGAGCCGCTGTGCCAGGCACTGAGAAAGTGTGACAACCTCCGCCAGCTGGAGTAAGTAGGGGGCATGGATCGAGGTAGGGCTTGGGGGCCCTCACATGCCCACCTGCACCCCCAGGGCCAGCTATCGGGGCCAGCATGAGGTGCTGGCTACATGCTTCAGGCTTCTCGGTACCACTCTCTTTCCCTCTCCCACCCCCACTCCCACGGGCACAGAGCTGCGTTTCCAGCTGCCCCACTAACGCATCCAGCTCCTGAGGAAGGGTTGCAGGCCGCCTCAGCCTAGTGCTGGTCCATACGAAGGGGGCGAAGGGCCACAGTGAAGGACCTATTGGTTTGCCCAGCAGGTGGTCATAAGTACCAAATGGCCTAGCTGAGGAGGGGCACCAGCCAGGCAGGGTGAGGGCTTGGGTACTTTTGTCCCTGTGAGTTCTCCTGGATACCCAGAGTACAGGCCCTACATGGGTGGGAACATCCTAACAGCTAGCTCCTAAGGTGCATCTTCTCCACCATTTTAAGTGCTTCCTGCAGTCTTTGAATCCTTCCAGCAACCCTGGGTACTATTATGCCACCTTTAACAGATGGGTACACTGGGTCACAGAAAATTTAAGAACTTGCCTCTTAAGTCACACAGCTAGTACAGTGGTCTTTGCTTACAAGTGTGAGGACCCAGCCTAGGACAGCTGAGAATTAAAGGATCTGTCTATGGAAAGAGAGAGGGAGGAAAGAAAGAAGAAA